>OY856409.1:214526557-214791557 GCA_963693085.1 Alisma plantago-aquatica
TTGAGGCATATTTTGACTCAAGTAAATATGGGTTCTTAAAATTACTTCAGTATTAACTTTATGATTCCGTATAAACCAATACTTAAAATCATTTCCTCATAAAACAAATGTAACCTGCGTCAATCATCTTTACGGAAACTAATAAAAACACTAAAATGTGGCAGTGTTAATAACGCACGCGTAGATCGGTACATGATTAGTGACAAACGTTAATTACTTGACGGAAAAACTCACGGATAAAGATTGATGGGGATCATAGGAAGGACAGTGGGATTGGGCGGGGGGGGTGGGGGTGGGGGGGAGAAGCGGCATTCTTTATAATCTCGTCTGACATTAACCTGTTGTGAATTCCGACAATTATGCTCGCCTCATCGGCACGCCTTTAGTTTATTTATAAATTATGCAATCAGTGGACACCAGTAACTTGAGCACACGGCGTCCAGGAAGATACAACTTTGCTTCAACAACCCGACAAAAGGGCGTAGGTTTTTTTAACCTTTGAAAGAGACACAAAGGTTAGGTATTGAGAAGTGGTGTTGTGTGAAGGTGTCACACACAACCATTAGCATGATGAAAAATCATTCATACTCAAACTGTTGAGCACATAACTAAGGCTGGTGAAATCAAACCTGACTTGATAGATCTGACTTGGACTCGTATCATTTAAATGGGATAAGGTCTAATGTTTTTTTGGTCTGATCCAAAATTTACCTTAACTCGAAGAATTTTAAATTATTTTAGAAGTTCAGTCCGGGTTTGGATTTGAAATCCATGTTGACCAGTTATTTATTATATGTTCAAGTTTAATTAAAATATGAAAGTTTAACTGTGATGTCTTATTAAATTACGAATACATCCATTGTTATATTTACTTTGCAGTATTTTATATAATTTTATTTTGGTTTGGTAAATTTTAGATTAGTTCTTACCATTGTCTAAATATATAAACTTTATATGATTTATGATGCCTTTCTATAAATTGTTTTTAACACTCTTGCACAAAGTATTTCAATTTTAGTATGTATTTTTAATCACACTCCTAGGTTTTTTATATTGAAATCTTTTGGTTATACTTTATTATTATCAATAATTAGACAAAAATAACTTGGTATCAAAATCGTTTGCATGATTTGTGGATTTACGTGTCAGTCTTGACAAACCCAAATTTCTTACTAGTTGAATTAGAGTCAAGGATTTTGACTTGAAAATCATAAAAATGCCTCTTGTTGGGATAGTTATTGCATGTTTGTGTCCATTAATAATGGGAGCCATCGAATAATTGGAAAGAGTATTGATAAACTGAGTAATTATCTATACGGATAAAAGCTTATATCCAAGTCAAAGTTATGATCATGATAACTAAATCAAGATGCTCGAATTAAGATGTTCAGCTATTGAAAAGGGAAAATTCTTAACAATATAGGCTTATCTGCGGTTTTCCATGCGGACATTGGGACCAACCAAGTAGTCTACACAAAATGGCAGACCGTTTAGAACAATCTTTCTTCGTATTATAATATTTACTTTTATTATTAGAAATGAAATTCTAATACAAAAGAAGACGAATGCAAAAAAATAGAAAGGGAGGTAGAAAAATAGGTGGGAATTAGAAAATAAAGAGAAGTATTTTTAGTGTTGTGAGTAAAAATCGTGTAATAATACCTAAGAATGAGGGAACTAGAAAAAAAGGAAAGTAGAGAGAAAGAAGAGGAAGGAGTCGAAAAAAGAGGAGAGAAGTAGTTTATGATATTATTTGTGTTTATTTGGTACTATTATGAATATTCAATGGTACTATTTGTTTACGAATATAAATAGAGCAGGGAAATATAAAAATCAGTAGGGAACCTGAAAAATAGAGTAAAGTATGAAAAGAAGAGAAGGGTTGTACTAATCAACACTCTGCCAAAAAATTATTGTGGTATATGTATTATTTAGGAAAGTACTATTAGCATTGTGTAAAAAGCGAGACATGAGAGAAATATAATTAGTATTGTGAAAAGAGAAAGTGAGTTGAGAGAACTATTATTAGCATTGTACAAAAAATGAGGAAGGAAGTGTTATCTTCCTCTAGCTCCCTTATTATTTATTTCCACATTTTTTTTGCCTCCCACCTTATCTATATCCTCCTCTTTCTCTACATTTTTTTGGGGGGGAAGCCAGGAGGCTATTTTATTCATCTCGCCCTCCTCTTGCGAGCCAATACGGAAAACTATTACACGGGACTAGATTCTGCTGAAAAAGAAATTTGGTAGTACTACTACCATTACAGTTATCTCTAGCTAATTCTAAGCTAATACCTTCTGGAGGTCTTCCATACTCCACATGATCTAAATTATTTCTCTGGTGCAGCTTTGCTAGAGTGTCAGCCGCCTTGTTACATTCTTTGGGTTCAAAGTTCAGCTCCCATTCGGGATGTTCCAGCCTGCACTTTTGTATTCTGTTAATAACCCTCGCATACTTGGGGTTGTTTTCCGGGTTGCTATGCAACATGTTCACCAACGCCTTGCAGTCCGTTTCAACTACTATTCTGGAGTGTTTATTCCTTTCTGCCGCTTCTAATGCCATGTCAACAGCAATTGCCTCAGCATGTGTTGCAGACTCCGCAAACACTTCCCTTGCATATCCTATGACCCATTTTCCATCATGGTCCCGAATAATTACTGCAATTGTGGCCTTTTTCTTAGTCCAGGCAGCATCTGTATTCAACTTAATGTATCCTTCCGGTGGTCGTGTCCACATATGGGTAGTTCTTGCAGTGGAGTTAGTCAATTGTTGGTCACCTTCCCACACTTTTTCATTCAAGGCAATGTCACTTTTGATCCACTGAATCATTACATTGGCGGGGACCGTTGTACCCTCAAACAACGTCTTGTTTCTTGCCTTCCACAGGTTATAGCAAGTTATCAGAAAGTGTTGTACCTCTTTTCCGCCTTTCTTAACTTGGCTTGGAAACCAACCAGCTTCCTCCACCTGAAAGAATTCATTTATTTGGTCGGTATTCAACACTGCTTTCCACACCTTCGACGACAGTGGACAGTCTCTCAAGGCATGTGTGGATGTTTTGCAAGTTACCCTACATCTCTCGCATGTTGAAGAGGTTGTGAGCTGGCGTTGCATTCTTCTGACGTTTGTCAATATAGCATCGTGCATGACCAGCCACCCGAACATATGTACCTTGGCCGACACTCTGGTCTGCCAAATCTTGTCCCATTCACATTCGACAGTGATATCCTTCCCCTTTCTCAGAATTTCATATGCTGACTTTGTGGTATATACACCCGTCTCCGTCGCAGCCCAGGCTCTGACATCCACCACATTAGATTTCGTTGGAGGCTCGAGCTTTAAGATTCTTTTAGTCATTTCCCTCGAGAGCCAATGTCTGAGAAAGTCTGCATCCCACTGCCCATTTTCTTGAACAAGGCTCGCTACCATCAGATCAGTAAGGTCAGTTGGCACTTCCTTTAGTGCATGCTCGCCCAATCTGATGCCTGGTCCGACCCAGCAGTCCCTCCAGAAGTTAATTTGTTGGCCATTGCGAGGTATTAAAACAGAATTGTCCATAATGAACTTTTTGCATTGGAGAGTTGATCTGGAAAGTCTTGACGCATTAGTTCCTCTGCCTTCGACATAGCTATTGAACCTTTTCTTCATATATCTACACCAAATAGACGATCACTTGCAGGAAATTTCCCATGCGTTCTTTGCGAGGAGGGCAGTGTTCCATTCCCGCATGGTTTTGAGACCGAGCCCTCCATATGCTTTGTTGCAAGTGACTTTGTTCCACGCAACAAGGGCCATTGGATGTGCCTTGTGGCAACCACCCCAAATGAACTTGCGCATACATCCATCTATACGATCACATAGTCTCAGCGGCAAGGCAGCCGTCTGCATGATGTACGTAGGTATGGCCTCCAATGTTGATTTTGCTAGACAATATCTCCCTGCAAGAGACAAGATTCTGGCGGCCCACCTATTAGTCTTGGCCTCGATCTTATCTAGGATTCCTACATAAGTCTTCTTGTTCACCCGAGAGTGTATAATCGGCACTCCTAGGTAGCGCCCCAAGTCCTCCGTTTCTTGAAATCTACAAATACGTTTGATACGGCTTCTATTGGTGCGGTGTACACTGGCAGAGAAGAAAATTTGTATTTTGTCTATGGAGATAGCCTGCCCCGAAGCATGCTCAAACTGTTTGAAGCATTGTTTAATCATACGTATTTGTTTACTCGATGCCTCTCCAAAAAGAATTAAGTCATCTGCAAAACATAGATGAGATAGCTCAATCCCACTCCTTCCCATTTTTATGATTTTCCATTCCCCTCTTTGGACCAGATCATGTATCATCTGACTTAGTCTCTCGATGCATAACATGAAAATATATGGAGAGAGTGGATCTCCTTGTCGTAGCCCTCTGCTTGGCTTAAAGGATTCAGTTTTAGTCCCATTCCACAGCACTGAGCATTCGCCAGTAGTGATTGAGTTCATGATATAGTTTGCTATATTACTAGGCAACTCAATCTTCTGCAAAGTATTGCGAATAAAGTCCCAGGACATTTTGTCATACGTTTTAGATAAATCTACTTTTATTGCCATGTTCGTATATCCCTGCTTCTTCTTCATCATGTGGATGACCTCCTGTGTCAGAGAAATATTGTCTGTGATTCGTCTTCCTGGAACGAATGCACTCTGTACTTCAGAAACCCAATCTGGAAGGTATTTCTTAATTCTTTCTACTACAACCTTCGAAGCCAGCTTCAGGCAGAAATTATTGAGCGATATGGGATGTAATTGGTCGCAGGACGTGGGCTTGTTTATTTTGGGGATTAGGACAATGGTTGATTCACAGAGTTCCTCCGGTAGCTTCTCTCCACTGATAGCTTTCTTAATAGTCAGCATAACCGAGCTCTTTACGGTTTCTCACTGGCTTTTGATGAAAAGTCCATTTATACCATCTGGGTCTGCCGCCTTGTATGGGTTCAGCCTTTTAATTATTTGCAGACATTCTTCTTCTTTCGGTTCAGCAGCTAACTGTATCCTCTCCCCCTGCTTGAGCTTGCAGAACTTCCCTGGAATAGACTCGGCACTGGTCAGGCGGCTAGTTAGTGGTTCGGTGAGGATGGTATGAAAATGGTTTCGCACCATTTCCTTCATTGGTTCAGCTTCTGTCACCCACCTTCCCTCTGCGTCCTTAAGTTGCAGAATGGTATTGTGTCTTCTCCTTTGTTTCACATAAGCATTATAGAATTTCGTGTTTCTATCACCGTTTTTCATCCAATTTATGTGACTTCGCGTCTTCCATTCCTCTTCTTCTTCTATAAGAATAGTTTCCAGTCTTGCCTTCATATCATTATAGATCCCGTCCGTTATCTGGTTGTAGTTGCAGGCTAGTTCCTTTTCCAGGTTGCTAATGTTTTAGAGGAGTATTTGTTTGCGTCGGCCAACCTCTTGCCTCCTGCTTTTGTCCCACTTCATAACGGTGCCTTTAATATTGTTAAGTGGTTCGTTGAAGCTCTGCTGCCGCTCCCATTTATCTGCAATCAAAGCCGAAAAGGCCTTGTCACGTGCCCAAGCAGCACGGGTAGTGAATCTGTAGCTCATGGGTTTTCTTCTGACCTGCTTGACCAAGAGAGGGTTGTGATCCGATTGTAGCCGGGGTAAATGAGTGACCAAATAGTCTTGGTGTGTTTTTATGAACGCATCGTTGGCTACCACCTGGTCTAGCCTTTCTTGTAGCCTACCATGCCTGAAGGTAAACTTGGGCCCCGAAAAACCCATGTCAGAAAGCCCTGCCTCCAGAAGTGTTTCCTGAAAAATATGAGCCTCAGAAAAGTTGTAGTGCACGCTTCCGATCCGTTCCTCCGGATTGCAGGTTGTATTAAAGTCGCCTAACACGATCCATGGTTTTGTGAAGTTGTTCCCCATGTTTACCAGATGCTTCCATAGCAGTCTGCGAACAGCAATATGTGGATTTGCATAAACGAAAGTGACCAGCGTAGTGTTATTGATACAGCATGTAATGAACTGCCGGTGGTAGTTGATGATCTTGATAGTGCTTTCCTCTTCATTCCAGCAGACCCAGATTCCCCCTAAAAAGCCTTGCACTTCAACTCGGAAAGAGTTCCTGAACCCCATTTTATAAATCGTTTGTGTAGCTTTAATCCCACTCTGCCACGGCTCGGCAATCGCTACTATCTTCGGTTTGTAATAGGACATTAATTCTTTGAGATTGAGTCTTGTCTCCTTTTTACCTATCCCTCGAATATTCCAATACATGATGTCTAGCATTGGGTAACTGGTTCAGTGATTTGGATAATCTCTCCTTCAGTCACAATTCCTTCTTGGGCAGTGCTTACTTGGTCATTGTCAGCTGCCGCATCTATTTCACTCTCCTTGCCCGGAGTTTCAGTGATCTCCTCCCCTACAACCGTGTTTATCTGTTGCTCCTGTGTTTCCACAGAGCACTTGTCTGGGTTGTCCAGATTCAGCCTTCTTGGATTCCTCCGTCGTGGTTCAGATGTGGTGACAATTCCCTGCTTTCCTTTTCTTTTCATTTTTGGTCCGCTTCCCTTGTGTTTTCTCCCTAATGCTACCATTGTCGTTGACACTAGTGCATCATTTATATGTTGCAGCTCTACCAGCGAGACATTCTCTTTTTGTGTTTCTGTGGTGGTGTTCACTTCAACAACCATCGATTCTCCCTCGATCATCTCTGTTTCTTCATCATTAACCTCTATTACCTCATCAACAGCAAGACTGGTGGCCTTATGTTTATTGCTTTGATGTTTCTGCTCTTTGGCTCTTTGAGACACCGTATTTGTAATGTCTTGCAGTGGGTTGTTTTCCCCTCCCTCATCGGACGTTGGCTTAGTTGTCTTCTTCCTCCTCCACACTTTCTCTGTCTTCTTAGTTTGCACATGCGTTTCTGTATTCATATTGTTCTGGGGCATCTCCTGACTTTGGGGTTCCTCATTTCCGTCTTCTTCTGCTAGGTGTTCAAATGGATTAGCAGTCTGTGGCGAGGTATGTTTCTCTACGTGCAGTGGGCCTCTTCTTCTCCCCTTCCTTCCTCTCTGTATCTGCCATTGTTCATCGGCTCTCTGGGACCCGGCTATCATATTTCCGCTTTCCTTGTTGTTTGGGGGTGTCTCTTTCTCTACATTCCTCCTTATTTATCTCCTTTTTTTTACATCTCTCCTTATTTATCTCCCATTTTTGTACTTTTTATACAAGTAAAGAGGCCCTTTTATTCAAGATGCCCTCTCCATGCAGGAAAAAAAAGGAGTATATATATCAAGCAACCTAACATACTGGCAAGTCTAATAGGTTTTCCTCCTAACTTATCAAACTCTAGAAATGTAGAGATTCTCTGAGGTGGGGAGTCAAACGAACACATTCCCAGATCATTTGACATCGCTAAATTGGCCATTTGGTCAGCTATTTTGTTACCCCCCCTATAGACATGGTTGAACTTAACCACCCAGTCCATGGATAGGAAATATATATTTTTAAAATAGTCATGAGGCTTCTTATTCATCTCGCCCTCCTCGTGCAAGAAAATTCAAAGGGGAGATATGATCACTAATCAAATTGGAAAAGTTAAACATGGTAGGATCCTACCGTTACAGAGCTCGGATATAAAGAGAGTGTATATCTCATTACACTACAAAAAAATTGTCTTTAACTACAAAAAAAAATGAAGCAACATCCCCAAATTTTATAGCTAAAAGCTTTATCTACATATATCCTTACATTCAAAATATGAAGCTAATACACATGTAGATAATTGTTTGGCTATATTTTTAAAAATCAAAGTTAGATGTATCATCTAGCTACAATATCATATGTAACCCTAATTGTAGGTAAAAATTATCCTTACACATAAAAATGTAGTTGCAATTGTAGTTAAATATATGGCTACAATTGTATTTGTAGCTATGATACATAGATAGAAATGGCATTTGTTACAATTCTATATGTAGTCCATATGTAGAAAAAATTGGCACTTACTATACTTGTAATTGTAATTAGTGTTTAGTGAGAGACATCATGTACTACGCATGCATGCATATGTAGTGAGATTATGTATCTAGTCATTAAATTATCAATAAAGAAGTAGTCTAAGAAATAAGAAAAACTCAATATTGATTCAGATAAAGTTGTGATCGTGATGTCAATAATCATACTTTTATTTATATTGAAACAATGAGTACACATGGGCATGACATAAACCTTGCCCCAATTTGACAACATGGAAAGAAGATATATTTATACAATGACCCCCATGAGAATATAAGTTCACATCACTCTCGAAGTTTCACCCACATTGTACTCTAGATCTCAAAACTTTTTCAAGTACGTTGAAATCAAAATCATCATGTAGTTGTCAATTGGATCGGGACCTATAGGATTAGGTTCTAATTTCATATCATCAGACCAGATTACCACTGAACCATAAAGATGAGCTAAAACATTTTTGAGACAGAGAATAAATATCTTAGGCCACCAATAAGTAGATGACATTGAGCATATGTACACATTGATCTTTATAATAAGAAGACAGGATGCTAACAAGTTCCAATGACCCAAGACATTGAAGAAAATAGAGTAAGTTCAGCTACAAGACTCAACAAATTCAACATCAAGAAAAATGAGTATACAATCTGTATAATACAAAGAACAGATAAATTTAAATAGAATAAATGATGTATTCTATAGGGAACCTCATCAGTATTACACCAACTTGTTCACAACTAAACAAACACATACCATTATTCACCTGTACCCGAACTTATTCCTCACTAAGCTTCTATAGCTCCCTAAAAATGTCCTATGAAAGGGACTAGATGTTGAGATCCATGTCCTAGAAGCTCACCAAGGAGTGATATTTTCTCAGGAAGAAACAACATAAAACATTCCTCCCTGAGATAGTCCAAGAGATATCTAACAAGTTTTAGGATGAGAACGTGAGGATGTGTCAAATACATAAACCATTATACAAATTTCATATACATAAATCTACTCATCTAGGAATTCTAATCTAGTCTCTTAAAAGATTTCTAATTCAAACCAGGACAAGAATTTCAATTTAGTTTTGTAACTATGCTAATGTTATGAAATAATACTAGAATGGTCTCGTGAAAGTAGAATAATGATTGTATTCTTTCATGATTATCAAAATTGTCAATAAGTTTCATTTGAAGTTTCAGTATATATAACACTCCAACTCTACTTCCACTATATCAAAATATATAGGAAATATTTTCAAACATTATGTCACCTACAGTGAATGATCATAGGAACTAAGGATACCACTATGAGGCCAACGATAGATGGGACATGCTAAGCAATTTTATGCTTCATCAATAGATGCAACTGTGGCAAAGCTAAAGTTTCCTAAACCACTTGAGTCGATAACTGAGTAACAAGGTCTCTATCTAGTTTGAGCCTCATAATCGCTAGGTTTCAGGCTATTTTCCTTTGCCTTTTGTGCCAAATTTTTGACCTCTATAATTCTAGATAGGCCTTCTTGTCATAATCATGTAATATGCCCACCAGATCATGAAACAACAACAAACTAGGATGGTAATAATGCAACCAGGTAGAGTATGGCACTTACCTTAATGAGTGGCACAAAAACTCCACGCCCCAACTGCACAGAAACATTGATGTTCACAATGAGATATCTACATTAAGAGGGTCCATGAACAATAAAAAGTCTTGATTAAGTTCAAACAAATGTATCAGAAATAGTATTGTTTGTAACATATTGGCATGTGAAGTCATTTGTCCATGAATTGTTGCATTGAGGAATGTTACCAAGAGCAAGAGCAACTTCCTATATTATCATCAATAAGCATATAATGAACTCACACTATGCCCTAAAATAAAGGATACCACCAATATAGGAAGGGAGCTATTAAGACTTTGGACAAAAAGAATAGATCAAAGATGAAACTGATGTGTTATTAAGGAAAATGTATTCAAAGTTGCCAAATAAGTTCACATTCAGTGGCAGAAAAATCTTCCATAAAGCATAGCTAATCTCTCTTTGTTACATAATGTTCTATAATACTCTAACATTCTAATTTGAGGTTGAGTTAACTACTTTATATATATCAAATTTTGTTATAGAGTGTCTCAATATACATATCTATAACTGCACAGATATAATGCTTATTCAAATCATCTTTGGTATGTATAGCATAGGTATGAGTCCTTGTTTAAATAAGAAATATATAGAAATGTTGAAGCATACCTAGAAAGTAGGCATTTGAAACAAAGGCAATTGAGAAGATATTGACATCAGTGAACCAGGAGTCAAATGTTGCATAGATGTTGCTATATTTAGAGGATTTTTTTGTACATAACATGCATCTTAAGTATTGATATTGGGCTCGCTACAGTAGGATGAAATATCTAATTCAAAAGATTATGGTGAAATAAAGAGCACCTACAATTATGATGGGGAAATACTTACTATGTTACATATTCTCACCTTCCATTGACCAAGTAATGCCAATGGGAAAACAAACAAATTTCTACCCTGAATAAGTGAGAGCTTCTCAGGTCTCATTAGAGTCCTCAAGTTGGATTTAGGATAAGTACTTTGTATATTTTATGAAGACTCTAAAGATTGATCAAACATATTGGCAGAAACATGTAAAAAGCATTGTCATGCTTTACAATAGAATGATGGGTCTAAAACATACCTGCAATCACATTGCATTTCAAACATACCTACATTAGCATTGTATTTGCATCTAAAACTTACCAATAAACCATCTTTATCTACAGAAGAAGATTTAAAACATTGTTCTCGAATATCTAAAGTAAGAGACTTGTTCATGAACCACCTTGAGAGTAATATCCAACTATTGCATATTTGATACTAGACATGTGAAAAATAAAAGAAGAATGTGATCCAAACTTGGTTACTAAATATATTACCTTCACACTCTAAAATTCAAATAAGTTGCAACATATGAACATCCATCAGGGTTGCCATCATTACCAAATGCACATGACTTGAAAAGAAGTTAATAATCACTCGTCGACACAAAAAAACTCTGTTGAATTCATGGCTTTTGTTACTCGTTCCAAAACATAATAATATGATGTTTTTGCAACCTGACATGTTTATCTAGATCTCATTATAACAACACCTTTTGTAGCATCAAATTGATAGTGTTGCCATTGAAAACACAATGACAGTAATGAACAATTTTTTAAAGACACTTGCATAAAAGAAAATATGGTATGTGCTATGTGTTTACTCTCCCAAAACATTATTCTCATTACTTAACATAAAAACAAAAAATCCTTGTGATATATAACTTACTAGTTCACATTGGTTGGTGCTTTAGTATGAGGATTCTTTTTGAGTGCTTGTAGAGACTGGGGGAGAGTTAAGTTAGTCAAGATTGCAGTGAGAAAGCTATTTGATCTTGAACCAGGCAGTGCGAGTACCTACTTCTCTTTGTGTATGACCCCTAACCTAGCTTAGTTCTTGGTCTTGTTTGCTTTGCTTAAATAAGATGCTTAAAACCTTAATCTAATGATGCAGTGTGCCTTAATAACATGTGACATGCTTATGTTTTCAGTTTGGTCCAGTTTGCATGATGTTTGAGCTACTTATGCTATATGTATGCTTATTTTGGACCAAGTTGCAATTTACCCATGATAAAGGTGTCTCTTACAATATGTGACATGTTGGTTGTGAATCTTGTTCCTTATCATCATGAGAGAGGTAATGATGCCTAGGGGCACCTTGTTGGACCTTAGTTGATGAGGTGCCATCATGTGTTGATGCTAGGGTTTGCATGGATGCATGAGTTGATGTTGGTGTTGACCATGTTTGTTGACCTTTGAGTGTAGTGCCCGATGTGTTTTCCTTTGTCTTTTGGTTGTCACAACTAAACTGCTTCTGTGGGTTATGTTTTTAGCGACCGAAAGCTTTGTCCTTGATCTTGGTATCTAGGTTTTGGCTTGTGTTGGTGTTGTAGCGACCCTTTGCTTTGGGTGTCATGGGTAGTGTTCGCTACCATGTTGGACTCTTAGTTTTTCTTTGACTAAAGGGGTTAGTAGACAAGTGGTCTCTACCCTAGCTTTAGTTTTAAAGATCTTTGATGCATGCACATCTTGTATGTTTGAATGGCCAAAGTTTTTGAGGGAAAAATGTCTCTAGTGGCTCTAGTATCTTGACACCTCATACCCCTCACCTTTGTCCTACCCTTGGGTATTTATACCCCTCCTTTTACATGAAAGTAAACCCTTTAGCTCTCTCTTCATTCTCCCCTCTTGCTTGGAGTCAGTCTTGTTCTTGGTGGTGCAAGTGGCGGTGCTTGAGATCGGAGAAGGTGGTTGAACCCTTGTATGTTGTGATCTAGGGTTGGAGCATCTTCCTTTTTTGATATTTTGGTGATCCCTGTGATTGGTAAGTGGTTTATCCTCTTGATCTCATTTTTCTTAAAACCCTATCCTATTTTTTTTTTATCTTGGTTGAGACTATGGTTTTGCATGATGGCTATCTTGAGGAACTTCTCTTCATAGAGGTTGAATCCATGGTTCCCCCATGGTAGTACCTGAGTGAGATGAAGATCTCCTCTTTCTCTTTCTTTTCCAGCCTATGATTTGTAATCTCTTTCTTTTGAGATTTCTTTGACCTTGGCTTGGTCTTCTTCTCTTGAGGTGATCTTCCTTGGTCATGGAGTTGATCCAAGCTTGGTGTTTCCTTTTCGCTCTATAGGAGCTTCTTGGCTTTTGGGGTTGATCTTCACCTCGAGGCGGTTTATATAACTCTCTCCTCTACTATTGTTACACATAATCTTGCATGCTTGTTATCTTATCGATAAAATGTAATCATAAGTTGCTTGATGATGATATCTTACTTTAGGGTTTATGATTCTATAGTAATCTTGTGTAGATTAGCTCTTTCTCCTAAACCCTGATTCTAGTACCCGAGAATGAATGGATGAAGGAGTTGTTGGTTCTTACATCCATCTTGAACGTTGAGTTTATACCTATTGTCATGTTCGGATATATTATGAGTTTTTGACTCTTGTTTATATGAACTTAACACTTGGTTATCTTCCCCTTATCATGTTTTTCCATGTCGATCTTTGTAAAGCTTGCTTTAGGGTTTTGATGATCATCATCTCCATGGGTTTTTCTTGTTGGTGACTTTTTAGTTTCTTGATGTTGGTCCTCTATTTCATTCACTAGTCTATGGATCCATATGGTCTCTATGACCATGATGGTGGTAAGTTTGGGTTTTGGTTTGGTTGCTATGTTAGATTGACCTTGCATGGTCATGGTGTTTCCCTATTTTCTTGATTGTTGTGGTCGTTATGCTTTGATACTTGTGTTGTGGTCATTGCATGTGATGCTTATGTCATGGTCGCTACTCATGAGTCTTGTGGTCACTACATGTGTTGATTCACGTGGTCACTAAATGTGTTGAGTCATGTGGTCTCTTCGTATCTTGGTGTTCGCTACGTTTGGCACGTATGTGTTGTGGTTGCTATGGATGACCTAGCCCTAGGGGTCGATAGGAAAGTCAATGCCTAATGGTCGCTAGTAGTGATGTAGCTCATATGGTCATTATATGGTGATGGTCGCTACATATGATCATGTACCTGTTTGGTCGCTACATCTTGCTTGGTTATGGTGATGATTCTTAACCAAATGTTCTCCAAGAATGTGGGAAAGGGTAAACCATAGGGTATGATGCTAAGTGCTATTGCAGAAACCCTAATTGAGTTACTATGAGAAACCCTAACCCTAACCTTGAATACAATATGTGATACCTATCTTGCTTGGGTGATTAGAATGTATTGAAGTATTATCTCTCTATTACTTGTGTAACCCTAACGTTGCAGGTTGAATAAACCTCATAGCTTGTGATTGATATGGTATCTCTTATGTAACACATGGTGATGATTATGAGCCTTGATGAGGCATGATGAACTAATGATGTTCGTGCAGGGAATAGTATGAATGGTCTGGTGACCTTAATGATGGCTTTGTGCCTAATGTGAGGTGATATCCTTTGATGATCTAATTAGGGATAGATATCCCATGATAATATGATAATGGTGATGGCCTGCTATAAGGTAGTAAGATAGTATGATGTGATGACGTGATCAGCTTTATGATTAATACACTTTATTTGTTTTGGAGTTGCAATCCATCCTTATCTTTGTAGAATCTGTTTATGGTTTGTACTTTGTAACTTGATTGATGCTATAAAATATACCCAATTGCAATAACTATTCAAGTGAAACCTTAATGATGTAGTTTCCCTGAGCCAAAGATCCAATCCAGTGTCAGTAGTTATTGGATGGTGAAATGAGTAATTCCTAAGGGAAACTTGGAGCGCATATTGTTGAATATGTAGGGGTGAAAGTTGAGGGTATATCCTTGCAACCACAATTACAAGTTATGTAGGATGAGTATGGTCATGCCTTTGTAGGAGAACAACTACAATCGTATCTCAGTATATTTGATGTGATACATGATAGTTGCAGTTGTACACCAGATAATTGGGTTTGTATACCATGTTTACCAGTGTCATGCCTATTTACCAAGGCAGACTAGGCTGATATGCAGTTGGACTCTATGCGTCACTGCAGTGTACTCAAACTAATTGAGGGTGTGGGAGATCATAGGAGTCCATTCCTCCTAGATCTTGTATAGCATTGGTTTTGTCTTAGCAGTGGTCAGTTGGAGCACGAGTGCTATACCTCATCTCCATGGGGCATAATAAAAGATGTAATACAGTCATGTAGTATATTTTCTTAGGGTTAAACATGAATCACATTGCATGTTACCCTTTTCCTTGTTTCTTATAACATAGTTTAGTTGATAATGGTTATACATGCTCTTCACATTTCTCATAAAAGTATATGATGTTCTACTGATCATTTGAACCTGCGTAAACCGCTTAATTTATGTTATCAGTTTTACTTGTTCATTTAACTGAATCTACTCGTCCTGCTAACAATACTACTATCCTGCTATATATCTATCTATGTTAACAATGGTTGTTGGTGGATAGTTATAGCTCTTGAATGGGACATTGGTCTCACGCTGTAGGTTTCCACATATTTTAGGTGGTAGTGCTAGTCGTGGTAGAGATTGTGCGGTTAAGGAAGAGCAGCAAGGAGATCAGTGAAAGTAGAAGGTTGGATATGTTGCTAGTGTTTTGTAGTGGAGTCCTATGTGTCATCCCTGTACTCTCAGGTCTTGGGGGTGTATCGTAGGTTTTGTATATCGATACGAGGTTTTGGCAGTATGCCATGGTTGTATGCAAACATGGTTGTATGCAAACATGTTATCTTTTGTAATAGGTTGTGGCAAGAAGGCCTCTATACAATGATGTATATACCTTTATGGTATGATATGTGATACATGTGGCACAGTTTTGTGAACCTTGATGTTTATGTTTTTTCTTGAGATGGTAATATGATATTGGTTTTAATTTACCCTATTTTTTGGTAATGTGGTTGTTAGTTGATGATTCCACATTTGGGTTTTGATTAATCTCGCTTTGTGGTGGTGGGTCATCACATGTTAGGTTGGTATCAGAGTTGTAGGTTTGCTGAATCTACAGGGATATAGGACTAGGGTTTGTGTCTGTTCTTACATTATCCAACATATATGATTGTAGCTTATTCTTATGCATAAGAAGAAGAAGATATGTCTACAGAACATGAGGAACATACTAAGAGCAGTGTTGATGCACCAAGAGGTGGTATGGGGCTGTCAATGGGGAGGGTAAGGGCTTACCCTTACCCTCACCTACCTAGCACGGTAGGTAAGGGTATGGGAAATTTTCCACTCCACCACTATCCTTACCCTCCCCTTACCCTTACCCACAGGGTAAGGGTGAAGTGGGGAATTGTGCTAACATGAACAATAATGGCATGCCTAATACATTTATACATTTAAGTGAAATATGAATATTCTCCAAGATGGATATTAACTATTCAAAATATTCAGAAGTAATTTTCTATAACATTATACACATGATTTTTATTATAAAAACTATAAAATCTAGTTATTCCTTACATGTGTGTCTTACACCTCCAAAATGGTGTTGTATACACAACCAAATTATCTACATAAGAAGTACACAAGAAAATTATGTATTTTATTAAATGGTGACCATATAATGTTGAATAATCCATTGATTTTAACAACATAATGACTATATATTTAATTTATTATACAGAAATATTAGCGGGTAGTGGGTTAGAGGGCATGGGTAATGGCTTACCCTTATCCTTTCCCTTACCCACAAAGGTAGTGGGTTAGAGGGTAGTAGGTAGACGGGTAAAGGGTAAGAAAATTATTTACCCTTACCCTTCCCCTATAGGGTATGGGTAAAGGGTAAATGGGTTTACCCTTACCCATTGACATCCCTAAGGTGGTGCCAAGAAGAAGGCAAGAGTAGATGGAGTCATGAGTGCTTCAGATCGACTCGAAAACCATAGCCAATATTGCTTTCTAGACCATGTTTGGATAGTTTATGTGAGAACACGTTACACTAAATGAGATTACTCAAAACATAAAGAACAATTGATCACTAATTAATCACATACCCAAAAATGTGGGTAAATTAAAACCAATTTTAATGTCAGCACCTGCTCAGAAACATTTGCATAAGAGCCCAACATCTTTCTTATATCCATACTATGCTAAGAATTTGATACAAATTGTTCTATTGCCTTAGCCAGAACATATATACACGGGAGAAGAATATTTGTATATGCCACACAACAAACATTAACATGCTAACAAAAATTCGGATTCGTTTGAAACCCAATATACAAATTTTTCCTGCCCGGACCTGAGAGTACATGGATGACTCTAGGACACACTAGACATCCAATCAACTTTCTCAAAGATTTATTACTATAGCTCCTATTGGCTACCACATGTTTGCTTTCGTCACTTCCGATTACCTAAAAAGATGTGGCGAGCCACAAGGGTGAGACACATGTCCCAGCAAGAGATATAACCTCCAACAAAGCTTATTGATTACAACATTTTAAATAGTAGATAACTAAGCAGTTGGAGTATTTAATAATCAATTGAATAGATTGAAAAGTTCAAGTATACTAAATAGATTAAGAAAATCATCTTAGCAACAAGCATGATCATCAATGCATATATAGATAACAAATAAATCCATTTCTTTGGATAGATATCTACTCAAATATCATTAAATTGCATCTAATAACAATCATTATCATTAATCTGGTTGTCATCATATTCCTTACTAATAGTACAAGCAATCTAGTACAATAAGCATCCTCTAACATCATGAATATGTCTAGTAACATAACATGGCTATCAATATTGGCATCTCAAATAAAGTGAACAAATCTATATCATAAGTAGGACTAACATCATAGCACAATTAACTACATAGGCATGATTAGCAGTTTAAGTATTTCTAATTACATAGGCATCACTAGCAATATTAAACATAGCTAGCAGCAACATCTTAACCACCAGTGTCATTATATTTCACAACATAAGCATGTTTACAACATGAGCATAACTACAACATAAGCATATCTATTACCTCTTATTGTACTATACATGATCTCAGTGAAAATAAAGCAAACAAGGGTTATCATCTAATATGAAGCATTGTGTATAACCCTAAATAGATATGCTACACGGCTATTTTACATCTTTTATTATGCCCGGAGGAATTTGAGGATACCACTCAAAATCCATTTGACCACTGCTAAGTTAAAATCAGTGCCATATAAGATCTAGGAAGAGTCGGACTCCTAAGATCTTCTCCACCCCCAGTCAGTACGGGTCTGCCACAGCGACACATAAGGTCAAGCTGCTAACAACCTAGTCTGTCCTTGGTACAAGTCATGAGACTAGTAAAAGGAGGTGGGTACGCATACCCTACTATATGAGGTACAACTGCAGTTGTCCTCCAATCTTGTCACATATATAATCACATCAAAAGTATGAGGCATGGCCATAGCCATCATCCACAACCTACATTGTGGATGACAAGGATATATCCTCAACTTGCCACCCCCACATACTCAACAGTATGTGCTCTGAGTTTCCCTTAGGAATACTCGTTTCACCATCTAGCATGTTCTGACACTCAGATGGATCTATGGCACAGGGTACTACATGATTATATTTTTACTTGATGAGTTATGCCAATTGGGTGAATTAAGGCTACATTCATCAAGTGGACATACAAACCCTAATTCACTTCTAACAAGCATATAAATATCATAACTTCAAAAGATAAAAAAATGTGTGAAACATAATTTCTCATCTCATCATCACATGGTACTATTCACTTGCCATTCATGAGACAACACTAGTCATCATACTATCACAAGATATAAATCCTTTTCACAATATCACATAGTATCAACCCTTATCAACACAAGAGGATTATACCTCATTCAGGGCTCAACCATGCCCAAAGGTCATTAAGACCATCATATTATCACAGGATTTAAAGCTTTTTCACAATATCACAGGATATCAACCCTTATCAACACAAGAGGATTACACCTCATTCAGGGCTCAACCATGCCCAAAGGTCATTAAGACCATCATATTATTCCCTTCAAGATCATCATTGTCTTTCCATGCCTTATAACAAGGATCAACAGCATCACTTACCTATAATACACCAGCTCAACACAATATTGCATTAATGATTTATGAGATATTCATAAACAATCATAGAAGGGTTATGACACATTAAGAACATTCATTTATAACATCAACATGCAAGGAATCTAGATATGATTAACCCTCATCATATTCATAATGCACATGTTTAGTATAAGAAAGTATCAACCATGTGGCTATGTTAACCACCAATTAACAGATTAAGGTTATGATCATATTAAGGAGGTTATATCACCATCATGCCATCATACAAGAATGTTAAACATGAATACTCATCTTTACCTATTTGCATTAGAGTTATGTTCAACATGATAAATTATATCAATGTTACTAATCAGCACTTATACCCAAACCCTAACTCATGGCACCCCCATTGGATCATGGATGCATAAGGTGAAGCAGCACCATCACATTACATACTATTCTCAAGTATGAACCCACACATAAATAAAGGTGTAACCATCAAGTTATATCATACTAGGGTTTCAACATCTATAAGAAAGTACTCCATGATTGTATTAATCATTCAAGGACTACTCATACCCAATTACCATCATTTAGTTATATTAAAGCTAGGTATAACAAGATATACCTCATTAGGGTTACATATCAACACAATATGGTTATCATCCCTTCTATTCATATGAGTGAATAGGTAAGTCTACCTTATTAAGGGTAACCCTCCATTTGTTCCATCATCATTCAACCCATATCACCATACCACAATGTCACCCAGAACCATTAGATGTTTAAAATGTAAGACCACTGGTTGTTTACATAAGTAAACACCTTGAATGAATCATATATGATGTTATTGAGTTGTGATCTATAAAATTCACCATTTAACCCTAGACATACTTTGGTTAACAACAATAAGGGTTCTGTTGAGAGTAGGGTAAAACCCACAATCGATTGTTCATTTAAAACAAGCCATCCATTGTTAACAAGTAAGCTCCTTAAGTTGATGTTATAAAGGAAACCATATAAATGACATTATTAGGACCAACATATTACATTAAACATCATTCCACTTTATTGGAGTAATAAATATTAGATCTTGACCATTGGGTCAAGTTCATATGATAAAACCATCAATTACAGTATAGGTCTGACCATTGCATCAAGTGACCCACGAAACCATTGGTCTAAGGCTTAATTGATGCTACAAATATATGATTAACTCACCATAGGTTGTGTATACCTAATACACCATCATTAGTGACCATTAAATCACCATAGGTTGTTATATTAGCACTATATTCATTAATCAGTAATCAAATATTAAGCTAATGTCATCATTGATTGATAACATCAGTAGAGTACTTAATGGTTAATCATTAAACTTCTAATTGATCCAAAACCTGACATAAGGGGGTTACCATAGGTTATCACCATAATATAACACCTTTGATCATGACCATCAGTTTTCATGAAGACAACACCATAGATTTGTTGCAATGGTACCATCATCGGGTCATGAGTTTATAGAAGAAATCATCTTAAAACCCTAAAATTGACCATTGGTTGATAGGTACTTAGCAACATAGGTTATCAAACCAACCTGATACAAGTCATATTATACATTAGGAATAACATACACATGATCACAGGTTCATCTAGAACTGAAATAAAAATAGGGAACATTATAAAAATTGAAATCCAAGTCAAACATAGCTTTTTAGTGCATGGATCATCATTTTCAAGCAAGAACATGAGCTAGCAAGCTTATGGTAAGAAATAAATGTGGAGCAAGTTATAAAACTTGCCTATAATTATAAGATAAACTCCCAAACAGAAGAAAACACGAGCAAGTAGGGTAAGAAATCCAAGAATAAGCTGTGAACTCGTCCATCTAGCACCTTTCTTCATCAAATGAGTAAACCCTAAGCATAAGGAGCAAGAAAGGTAGGGTTTTAGAGTTTTAGAGATATTTATACCATGGAAAATCAAAGTTCCGACCTGGAGAAAGGTAGGAGGAAGGATAAAAAATAAATAAATGGAGGGAAGAAGGGGATTCTTACTCTTTTAGGTCAAGATCACTAGAAGGAAGCTTTTCAAACCCTAAAAGGAAGTCAATCATAACCCTAGATTCTTTTTCCCAGAAGATCCCCTATTTCTTCTTCCATGGACAGTAAATTCACATAATCATAGGGGGATAATGAGGTTTGTAGAAGGAGGGAAGTGGTGGAGAGAAAATGGCTCATTTTGGTGCTTAGGGATAAGTATATGAAACTTTAAGATAAAGAAAAAGTTGAAGTTCTAGTATCTTTCCAGGTGTCCATGGCCTTAAACTATTAAGAATATACAAGCACACACAAAAGTAGATCCTCCACGATACATAGAGACATGATTCTCCCTCGTATCTTGAATTTCCAAGCAAAACAAAAATTCATTAGTTGATAGCTACTAAAGGTAGCTCATCCATGAAGGGGTAAACCCTAAAATGCCCTTGAGGAAAACACCTTCAAACCAAGGTTTAAATAGGCGCCCCATGGATAAAAAAAGATAAAGAATGATGATATAATATCCAAGGAGCATAATGCAAGTGATAAATTGCAAATAAAACCTCTCAATTGGGTAAATTATAGAAAAGTCCAAAATGTGCATAAAATTGCATAACTTGCTCAAACAGTGTCTAAATTTGAAACTTAAGCTTGTCTTATGATTTCAAAGCATATCACAAGGTTATATTAGGGTTATAAGAATTAAATTATGATAATTAAGCTTATTCAACTCATTAAGAAAGTTTAGGGGCCTTACAGTTTATGGCTATGATTTTGCATATGGCATATAGGGTGCCTGTACCACATGTGAGGGAAGTTGTTCCCAATGTGGAACCTTAGGGTTCTGGGAAGACCTTTGAGAGTATATGATGCATTGGAGATTTGGATTATGTGGGTACAGAGGACCTAAACAATGTAGATATGTGGCTGACACAACTGGAGAAGGCCTTTAAGATCCTCAATATCCCTGAAGAGGATAAGGTGAAGCGTGCGATGTTTCTACTGAAGGGTAGTGTTGGACATTGGTGGGACTTTGAGGAAGAGAAGAGGCATGGAGTGGAGATTAGTTGGGAGGAATTCTGGTAGGGGTTTGTGAGTCTATACTTCTTGGATATGTACCTAGATGAGAAGATCTCATAGTCTGAGAAGATTCGATAGGGATCTATGATGACCAATGAGTACGAGTTGAAGTTCATGGAGTTGCAGGGTTTTGTCCTCACATGGCTACAATGGATAAGGAAAGTATCCAAAGTTTTGAGAAGGGTTTGAGCATAGAGCTAATGACTTCAGCCTTGGAGAATAGAGATAAGTTTGCCATTTGTGGAGTCTCTAAGAAGGATAGAGCAGTCGGTGATAGAGAAGTGTGAGGCTAATGCTAAGAAGAGATCAGCACAATTTCTGGGGTAGTCTTCTGGAGGCTTCAAGAGGCCTAGGTTTTTAGCACTCCAGTCACAACAGAGGTCAGTGTTTTAGTCTCAGTGGTCACTGAGAAAGTGCATAGGTCATAGCTTTCCGCCAGTCGGAGCTCACAATGTGGTGTCAGTTTTCGTGACAGGGTTGTCTAGGTTGTAGTTTGACACAAGGACCTATTATAGGTGTGGATAGAAGGGGGATATGAGGTTGTTTTACCTAGTGAAGGGTGGGGAGGTGATGCAATAGCCGAGATAGAGTCAGAACAGGTCACAATAGTGAGAATAGTTCAGTAGTGGTGGAGGCAGAGAGAACGGTCAGGCATCACAGGTAAGATCATTTAGATAGGCCAGTAGAGAATGGGGGTGACAACAGGAAACAAATCGATCTACACCATGAGTCAGTCAGAAGGAGTGGTCAATCCACAGATTGTGACATGCCATATGGAGCTATTTCATTCTAATTTGTCATGTTCCTACTTTATATCTATTTTTGTTGACCCGAGTGCGACACACTCTTTTATCACCAGAGAGGTGATAGATAGTTGTTATTTGCTTATTAGTCATAGATCTGATAATATTTTCTTAGAAACCCCTCTCATTGGTTCCCTCAAGTTGTGGGAGGTATCTCCATCATGCATTCTTTCTTTCTCAGGATGCAACATTTGAGTGGACCTTATACCACTTGACATGCATGGATTTTATGTGATCCTTAGAATCAATACCTTGGAGAAGTATTGAGTGGTCTTGAAATGCAGTTATAAGGTGGCGATGTTCTTTGATGGTAATGTTTCATGGGTCTTCCAAGGAGATAGGAAGGTTCTCCCAATGTGTCTGGTGTCAGCAATGATGGCAGAGAGGCTGATGAGGAAGGAGTGTGAGTCTTTCTTGGAGCATGTGGTGGATACCAAGGTGAGGAGTCCTATTATACAAGAAGTGTCAGTGGTACGTGAGTTTGAGGATGTGTTTCCTAATGATTTTCTTGGTGTTCCCCCACATTGAGAGATTGACTTTGAGATCAATTTGGTTCCTAGTACACAGTCGATAGCACAAACACCATACAACAGAGCACCAGTTGAGATGTAGGAGTTGAAGAAGCAATTGCAGGAGCTGCTAGAGAAGGGATTTCTCAAACGAAGCACTTTCCTTGGGGTGATCCTGTGTTGTTTGAGAATAATAAAGACATATGTATAAGGTTGTGCATCGATTACCAGCAGTTGAATAAGGTGGCGATCAAGAACAAGTACCTGTTGCCAAAAATAGATGATATGTTTGATCAACTGAGAAGTGCTACATTGTTCTCTAAGATAGACCTGAGGTCAGGATACCATCAATTATGGATCAAGGTGGATGGCATACCCAAGTAAGCTTTCAGGTCTAGGTATGATCACTATGAGTTTGTGATTATGTCGTTTGGGCTAACGAATGCATCAGAAGTGTTCATGGACTTGACAAACAGGGTTCTCTGACCTTATCTTGACTATTTTGTAGTTGTGTTCATAGACAACATCCTGATATACTCTTGAGACGGCCATCAACATGAACAACATCTACGATAGGCTTTGAGGTTGTTGAGATAATGTAAGTTGTACGCCAAGTTCAGCAAGTGTGACTTTTGGTTGAAGGAGGTTTCTTTCCTTGGGCACGTGATATCTACTAGAGGTGTAACATACTGAAACTTGGACATATTCTCTTTTTGTCCTTTTCCAAGATTTTCCTTTCCATTATATCCTTTTTGGCCTTGATGTTTAAATTGTGAAATTTATAGTGGTTTGGTGAATATTTGTTCAATAATTATACCAATAAAAGGGTTTATCACAAATACCTCAGTGAAAGTCTATTAATGGATCTTAGTTAGGTGTTATAAACCTTAATTTAACTTCTTTATGTGTTTTGAAATCATAAAATGAGCCTAAGTTTAGAATTTGACTCAATTTGGATGTTGTTTGTGCAAGATGTGCAATTTTAGGTACATTCTAGATTTTCATGCAATTCACCCAATTGGGAGGTTTTCTTTGTAAATTATCATATGCATTATAATCCTTAGATATTCCCTTACCCTTCTCAAGATTTTAAACTATGGGGCACCTAGTTGCACCTTGGTTTGAAGGTGTTTCTCTCCAAGGGCATTTTAGGGATTACCCTCTTTATAAATGAGCTTATCTTTCAAAGCTATCAGCCAATGGGGTTATTTCTTTGATTGGAGGTCGGTGGGGTGGCCTAGAAGTTTCCATGGGATTTTAGAACTAACATTTGATATTCAATAAGCCTCAATGAGCTATCCTCTTGCATGTCCATGAAGCCCTAGGCTAAGGACACATGGAAAGTCCCATAGACACCTCATGCTTGCCCCCTTCTTTATAAAGCCATATCTACCCCCTTCCCACCTCCCAATTTGAAAAAATCTTGTTCTCCTTCACTTTCCTCTAGCTTAGAGAATAATTCCTACTCTGTTTGGCCATGAAGGTATTGTCCCAAGGTAAAAGAGGGTGCCTACGTTGGTGAAGAAGGCTCCTAGGGTTCAAAATTTTCTCTATTTAGGGTTTATAAAGCTTCTTCTTGGTGATTTCGACCAAAATTAGTGAATTTCCTCATTTACTTCCCAGTATTCATGCTTTTTTTTCTTCCTCCCACCTTTTTCTAGGTCAAAACTATGGCCTCCGTGGTAAAATCCCACCTAGAATCCTTAAACACCTCATCTCCTTGTTCTTTTGATAGGGTTTTTCACCTCTAAAGTGGAGAAGATACTTCTTGCTCGAGATAGGAGCTTTGTTGGAGAAACCAGCCTCTCTATCTAGGGAATCTTTCTGCTTGAACCTATCCACCTTCCCAAGAGGAGAGTTTTATAACCCCTTCCCATATATTGCTTACTACATGCTTAAAACTCATGCTTCTATGTTTAAAATCGATGATCTCCATCTCTATTTACCATGTTCTTCTAGGGTTTGGGTTTCTTATTGTTTTACCTTCTATAGAAGATCTAGTTTGGTTACCTATGCATCTCCAACCCTGATCTTGGGTCAAATGGTGTTCTCTCTCTCTCTCTCTCTCAAAGATTTCTAACTTGTCATTTCATGATTTGTTCAAATTGAAAAATCCATATCTTTTAATCTGCTTATCCAAATTTAACAAATAAATATGTTTTGGAATTGGAAAATTAATAAATATCTAATAAAAATATTTTCAAGGTTTGATTTTGAGGTTTTATGAAGGGTGGTTTTTGTAAAATGAATTTAATGCATAAAATTCATAAATTTATATCTTAATCATCACAACTCCAAAATCAACATAAAAATATATTTTTTTGATCAGGAGAACCTAATAAGTTCATTGGCAAGGTTTTCAAAGTCTAAAGTTGAGTTTCACTAAAAGGGTCTAAAATTAGGGTTTCTATACATTAATGTGCATTGTGTACTCTAATACATGTTAATACATTAAAAATAGAAAAAGAGGAACTTGGACTCAATTAAAGTGGTGAAAGTTAGTAATTGATATCAGTAATAGAGATATGTGCATTCTGTACACCCTATGTTGGGATAATTGCAACCAAATCCTATATTCCCCTAATGAGGCTTAGATGAACCCTAAATCTTCTATTCTTGAATCCTTTGTTATATATGTCTCTAAATCAGTATTGTTTCTCTTTTGTTTGGGTCTTGTACCCCATTGCCATGTTCTAATTGATATGATTCTTTTATTTGCCATGATTTCTTTTCTAGCATGTTGATTTTTATGGACTATTTATCTATAGTAGTGGTACTTATGTACAACCACCCATAGATAGGGCATGTATTAATTCTCCCTAGGGAATGTCTTATTCTCCCCCATAAAAATATGTGTAGGTGACTGGAAATGTATTAATTCTCCCCTCACCTATAGGTTGAGGTCTGGTAGGTGCCTCAATCCTACTTAGTTAATGTAGTCAATATTAATCTTGCATGCAATTCCTTTATTATTTTAATGTTATGGCAAGCATCTATTTAAAAATAGCCTCATACTCTTGAAATCTTAATCTTATGATGAAAACTAGCCTTTATTTACATGTTTTATTTTCCTTGATATCCTATTCATATTTGTTGACACATACTTTGTTTTCCTTTCCCTTTTACTAGGTGTTTTCCCAACCACCTAGGTTTAGATCGAGGTGTTGGACATGATCAAGGAGAACATAGCTTCCAACATGGACCTAGCTCTTGGAGATGTTTCTTGAAGATAGATTTGAAGTAGTTTGGACTTCCCTCTACTTAGATCCTTATGTTGTATCATACATGTAAAACCTATGGAATATTATGATGTGCTTTTGTAATCTTTTGCGAAAATTTGAATATAGTCATTTGTTTAATTCCACTGCTACACTTTGGATTTTTTAATATCATTTATTGAAGTTTGAAAAATTTTCACCTATTTCAGCATACCTTTGAGTGTGTTTGGAATGGATGTTTTATTCTTCAAATATTTAGTAGGGAGTGGATCCCCTCTCAAGTCCCACTCCTTACAAAATGGTATCAGATCCCATGGTAGTCACAATCTGACTATTTCAACTTTGTCTCCCTAATTAGAACCCTTGCCTCATATAGTTCCTCTTTATGTGACACGTTTGTCCTAGAATTGATCTATGCTAATCTTTAGATGATGTGAGGATTGATTTAGTATCATAAGAGATTCACATTAGAAACATGTTTAGTTAATCGTAACATGATGAGCCTTTTAGGTAGCTATTAGGGCATAAGTTGAAAGCAAAGGTGTCTAGAAAGGATCAGGGTTTAGGGGCTGGAAAGATTTTCCTCCACACTACTAGCTTGGTTTATGAGGTCTCCCAGATCCATATGATACCTACCTGGCCTGAGCTAATACTATTGTTCAAAATAGCATGCTTTTAGGCAATAGTAGCCTTAGACATCCATGTTGGATATCTTTGAGAACCTTATTGACTTTGTGACATGTTTGAGTATGGATACACAATATGACTCCCTTATGTACTAACATGACTTTACCGTGCGTATAACGCAAGTGTACACGTCAATGTAATATAGGCCTTGTGAGGCCCGAGTCGAACACAGGGAAACGTAATTTTTGGTAGACTACTACTAACTACTCGCGATCAGCTAAACCGATTATAAAAGTTTGGAAGTTGTTTTGAAAAAGAAAAATAAAAACAAAAGAAAACAAAGCAATCGATTAAATGGTTAGTTTAATCAATTCAAAAGAAATCAATAGGATCACAGTTTCACCACGGGTTTTTGTTGTACTAATTCCTTCACAATTATCACAACTCATCTCCCTTTCCAGATAGTGGTCTATAGCCAAAATTGCTCTCCTCCTTTGGGACTTGTGCAATGGAATAGAATGTGAATGATGGCTTTGGGCCGTCTTTTCGTAGGTATAGGTACCACTTACATCCGCCAAAAGAATGCAGCCGTCTGATTGAAGTCATGTTGGACAAAACTCTGATCCGACAGCGTCGATACCATCGACGGGGCACCTTAGGGTACCGATGCTTTCTTCAATTTCTGGAAGCCACCTGAAGCCTTCTCGATACCATCAACCGTTCCCGTCGATGGTATCGACAGGACGATATTTGGCTCACTGTTGGACTTTGGCGACCATCGATAAAGTGTCGATGGTATCGAACTATCTGCTTCCTCTCCAGCTCTGTCATTGTTGCTCTATCGATGCTATCGACAGACCGTCAATGGTATCGAAAGGCCCAGAATTGTGAATTGCTTGAAAATGAGAGAAAAATGCAAATCAAATCCGAGAAATGTGATACTCTATACAAAACAATGTAAAACAAGATGAATTTGATGTAGGCAAGGATAATAGGCTGAAGGAATTGAATCATGCGATATTAACCACAAATATGACCAATAAGTGCATAAAACAAGTGTAAAACTAGCCTATAAAAGCAACTCAAAACCCCTGCATCAAACTCCCCCAAGCTTGAACTTTGCTCGTCCTCGAGCAACAAAACTATAGAATAAAATTTTGAGGATCGACTAAAGAACATAATCACATAAAAGACATCACAGTATGATTCCCACCCGCAAGGCACATACCGGATCCCACTAACCACAGAACGATAACTACCCTAAAGGTGACAATGATCATCCATGAGAGATGTCCACCCCATAATCAATGAACACAATCAAATAAAGCAGATAATATAATAAATTCCTCTGAATCATGTGTGGTGCATCTTGTGATCTACTATCTACGTTGCTCAAATCCTAACTACCATCTACAATGGAAGCAGATCTCCTGATATACAAGAATGAGGAGATAATCATGGGTGGCCCACCATTTTGAGCAACGGGTGGATGGAATGGGTGGCTGTGAAAGAATAGAAAGCACAAAACAGTTTACCATGCAAAAACAACAAAAATGACCTAAATGATGCATATGCATATGAAAATGACCTAATGCATACATTTTATGTGGAATGATGCATGTTCTACTATTTCATCTCAATGTGAGATAGAATGTCTACAAAACTACATCATGTACTTATTCTTCCTATTATGCAGGTGAAACAAGTTCCTTTCTCCCTCTGATTTCTACTTTTTTTTTCTTTTCTTTTTTTTAAATTCTTTTTCAATCCCCAATTTTCTCAATTGACTACAGAAATATATACAAAACATAATAAATTTTTTGGGGCTGATTTTCACATAAATGCTACAATTGATGCATTACAATCTACTTTGTTGGATAAATTGGACATTATAATAAATCCCTTTGTTTCGATGATGACAAACATTTCATTCTTGTTGATCTAACGTGCTACTTGAGTGTTGCAGGAATAAAGTGGATGACAAAGCTCTAAGGAAACTATACGCTTGAATGATTGTAAAAGTCATACAATGTAATCAATTGTAAACTTGTACAAATATATAATGTACAAGTACTTAGATCTCATGTAAATCAAGCGTTAGATCTTCCCTAGCCAATCACCACACTTAGATAGATCATCCCTTTCAAATAGGATCACATATGCACACTCATACATTTACTTAGTGCCTAAATTGAAAGATTGAAACAGGGTCAATCTCGGTCGACCAAACTCCTCGACCGAGACACTCTCGGTCGACAAACTTCTCGACCGAGAATGACCCAAGTAGCCGTTAGACACAGCTGACAAAGTAGTTGGCAGTTGCAAATGAACGTTGATCCAGAGAGCCTGTCGGTCGACAAAACTTCGACCGAGTAGGTATCTCGGTCGACAATTTGTCGACCGAGATGGTCTCTGACAGCAACTGCAGAATAAAGTAACTAGTCGTTACTAATGCACCTAACTTATTCCTAACGGCTAGTTAAGCACTTAGAAACCCCTAGAAGTTGTCTAGAACGTCCTTAAGCATCCATAGGCCATTCCTATAAATAGGACATGCCTTAGGATACCAAAAAAAATACCTAAGCTACACTTGTGCTATACTTGAGCTTGAATACACATTGGCAATATTGTTTTGAGCAATAGAGCAATTCCTACATTTGCTATTCATTCCCATTGCTCCCATTTCATGTCCTATAGGCTAGCATCTCCTTACCACAGCACTTACACTTCTACACTCATTGGTTAGGAGATCGATACGCTTGATATAGGCAAATCAAGCCTTGTGCTTCAAAGGATAAGTTGTAATTTCTATTTTCCTTCTTGTTCCTTTTATCCTTTGCATTCTCCTTGCTACTCCTAGGGTTGGAGGCTGCTGATTGGAGAAGGTTCTTCTCGGAGGAGAAGGTGGACTTCAAGCTACTTCAAGAAGGCTATCGCACGGGAAGCTACTTCAAGAAGGTTATTGCAACGGGAAGCTACTTCAGGAGGAAGGCTGCTTCAAGGTGGTGCAATTACTTCTAGGTGAAGGCTGCTTCAAGGTTGGGCGATTACTTCTAGGTGAAGGCTGCTTGAAGGGTTTAGGGAGAGAATTGTAATTTTATGTAAAGTCCTTGCGAGGTAATAAAATTAAATTCTTTCCAAATCCCGGTTGGGTAAGCAACCGGGTAGTGGACTGACAACTTTAGTATTTGCTAAAGTTGGAACCACTCTAAATCCTTGTCCCCTTGTCCAATATTTTTTGGTTGGTTGTTTGAGTTCAATAAATTGTTAAAATTATTTAAAAACTCTATTCACCCCCCCCCCTCTAGTGTTTTTCAATTGGTATCAGAGCAGGCTTCAAGGAACCCTAACAAGGTCTTGAAGAAATGGGTGACGGGGTGCTCAACAACCTTAACCTCGAAGGGACATTCATTGCTAGGCCACCAATGTTTGATGGAACAAACTACCAATATTGGAAGAGAAGGATGCAGTTTTACTTCCAAGGCATAAATTGGGACTTATGGAGGATGGTGTCAACACCATATGAGCTTCCTCAAATACAATATGCTGAATGGGATGCAAACACGGTAAAATCGGCTCAAATGAATGCAAAGGCTGTAAGTATTCTTTATTGTTCAATTTCAGTAGGAGAATTTAATAGAATATCAAATTGTGAAACAGCCTATGAAATATGGCATAGATTGTCCATAACTTATGAAGGTACGGTTCAAGTTAAGAACTCTAAGATTAGTATGCTTAAATAGAAATTTGAACACTTTCGTATGGATCCAAATGAATCCATTAGTGAAATGTTTGCAAAATTCTCTTCTATTGTTAATGGTTTGAATGCCTTAGGAAAAACTGTACTTGAAGAAGATCAGGTGTCAAAGGTACTTCGATCACTTCCTCCCAAATACAAGCCCAAGGTGACAGCCATTGAAGAAGCCAATGATCTCACTAAACTGAAAATGGAGCAACTCATTGGCAATTTAGAAGCTCATGAGGCAACTCTAGAAGAGGAAGAAAGAAGAGAACGTGAACGTCAACATGGTAAAAAGAAGGATATTGCATTCAAAGCTTCAACTAAAGACAATCATGACACAAGTGAAGATGATAGTGAAGAAGAAACTCTCGTTGTAAATGGTAAGCAATATAAAAGTTTTAAAACTAATAAAACTTCTAGTGTTTCTTCTTCCAGGTGCTTTGAATGTGGTAAGAAAGGACATATGAAAGGTGATTGTCCAAAACTCAAGAAAGGGAAGAAATCATCTCACAAAAAGAAAGAAAGAGCATATCTAGCTGCATGGGATGATTCAACTGATGATAGTGATGATGGAAAAGAAGAAGTAGAATGCCTCATTGCTACAACAAATGAAGACGAAGAAGAGGTAAGTCTTTATGATCTACCAAAAGAAGATCTAATTGCTAGTCTTCAAGATACTCATGAGAAATATATTGAGTGCAAGAAGAAACTTAAGAAAGCAAATAAAGATTTAAATGCTAAACTTCTTGCTCTTGTATCCGAAAATGAAAATCTCAAAAAGGAAAATGAAGATTATGCTCTTAAGTTAAAATCGGTAGAAGCTAATTGCAATCTTCTTTCCTTAGAAAAGTTAAACTTGCAAACTCAAGTGAATGATCTTCAGAAACAACCTATTCTATGTTCACATTTAGATTATGATGAGGTTGTCAAAGAAAGAAACTCTCTAGTATCCGATTTAGATCAGGCAAAGAAAGATATTGCTAAGTTACAAAGAAATGTAAATGAGTTAAGAGGAAATGACATACTTGAAAATATTCTGAAAATTTCCTCTAGTTATAATGGAAGAAGAGGATTAGGATACGATCCAAGGAGAAATAAACCCAAAAGAGTTAAAGCATCCAAGATTATATTTGTACCTAGGAACTCAATTCCTAGAAAGAGAAATGAAGTTGATTCTATTAGTTGTCATTATTGCATGCGTCTTGGACATTATTCATTTTCATGCCCATATAAGAAAAAGAATGATGAGTTAGCTTGGATTCCTAAAACTTAGTAGCTTAAAATTAACTAGTTGAGATTTGACCTAAACTGATTCTTGATATCATAATGTCTTATCTCAACACAATCGAGCTCTAATTTGCATAAACTCTTTTGCTTGAAATTGATTAAGAGTTCTGAACATATTCCAGAAACTTGGTCGGTCGAGAATCTGTCGACCGAGTGAACAGTCGGTCGAGAAATTGTCGACCGAGCATGTCACTGATTTTCAGACTGCTGTAGAATTGCTGAATTCTTTTGAAATTGATCCAGATTGATATCTATTTGTGGTCAATGACTGTACAATAAAGTATAAATTATGGAAATCATCCTTGAAAGTTTATATGAGATTCATTTGGTTTAATTCTAAGTAACTTAAGTCAAAAACTAAAAATTATGCTTAGTTTAAAGAAAATTTCTGTTTTTATACTTTTATCATTACATAGGCAAGCAAATGATTCATTGGTGATATATCTCTTAGAAATGCTTGCAAAGAGCACAATGTTATAAAAAAAATTCAATTGGTATCTTTAAAAGATTTTTTCGTGCTTTCATGCTTTTATTGAGTATCACTTAAACATGCTTCAAAAATTGATATGAATGCTTAATTGGAAATCTGCAATTTATGCCTCTTGGTTGAAATATAATTTGACCAAGGGGCGCTATGGGCGTAGTCAAGGGAGACCTAAAATAAGCTTTGACAAAATGCTTATTTGGACATCATTTTATTGTACTTAATCTTAGTATATTTTTGATAAAGGTCAAAATCAAAATTTAAAATCATTTATGACCTTAGAAGCCTTAAATTGCTTTTAAATTGTAAGATTAAGGGGGAGCTCATAAAAACAAAATTTGACTAAGAAGCTTACAAAAATACTGTAAACATCATTTGGAGCTTGTTACGACTTTAGTACTTTTTATGAAGAAATCTATGAAAATGATATATCTTGTACTTAAAGGAACTCTCTAAACAAATCAGGGCTTAACATCCCTTGCATTTGGTTGGAGACATTTTTATGTACTCTAAGATTAAAGGAATCTCATTTAATTTAGGGCTTAATATCCCTTGATAGATGGGAAATCAATATACATTCATCATAAGCTTAAGGGAATCTCATATCATTTCAAGGCTTAACATCCTTTGCAAATGATTGAGAAACAAATTGTGGATAAACTAGACAAAAATGATATTAAATCCATGTTCCTAATAGGATATCTATTTAAGGGGGAGCATAATATAAAATTAAGGGGGAGAAGAAAAATAAAATATTCAAACTGGATATCTTTTTGAAATGACAAAGGGGGAGAAAGAATATAAAATCTAAAATATAAATGAGTTTCATCTTGATGGCCAGCACTCACTTGCAAAACTAGAATGGCTACAAAAGGTAATCTTCAGGTATGAAACTCACATGCTTTATATTTCCTTATTTCATATTTAGGAAATGTTTGTCATCTTCAAAAAGGGGGAGATTGTTGGATAAATTGGACATTATAATAAATCCCTTTGTTTCGATGATGACAAACATTTAATTCTTGTTGATCTAACGTGCTACTTGAGTGTTGCAGGAATAAAGTGGATGAAAAATCTCTAAGGAAACTATACGCTTGAATGATTGTAAAAGTCATACAATGTAATCAATTGTAAACTTGTACAAATATATAATGTACAAGTACTTAGATCTCATGTAAATCAAGTGTTAGATCTTCCCTAGCCAATCACCACACTTAGATAGATCATCCCTTTCAAATAGGATCACATATGCACACTCATACATTTACTTAGTGCCTAAATTGAAAGATTGAAATAGGGTCAATCTCGGTCGACCAAACTCCTCGACCGAGACACTCTCGGTCGACAAACTTCTCGACCGAGAATGACCCAAGTAGCCGTTAGACACAGCTGAAAAAGTAGTTGGCAGTTGCAAATGAACGTTGATCCAGAGAGCCTGTCGGTCGACAAAACTTCGACCGAGTAGGTATCTCGATCGACAATTTGTCGACCGAGATGGTCTCTGACAGCAACTGCAGAATAAAGTAACTAGCCGTTACTAATGCACCTAACTTATTCCTAACGACTAGTTAAGCACTTAGAAACCCCTAGAAGTTGTCTAGAACGTCCTTAAGCATCCATAGGCCATTCCTACAAATAGGACATGCCTTAGGACACCAAAAAAAATACCTAAGCTACACTTGTGCTATACTTGAGCTTGAATACACATTGGCAATATTGTTTTGAGCAATAGAGAAATTCCTATATTTGCTATTCATTCCCATTGCTCCCATTTCGTGTCCTATAGGCTAGCATCTCCTTACCACAACACTTACACTTCTACACTCATTGGTTAGGAGATCGATACGCTTGATATAGGCAAATCAAGCCTTGTGCTTCAAAGGATAAGTTGTAATTTCTATTTTCCTTCTTGTTCCTTTTATCCTTTGTATTCTCCTTGCTACTCCTAGGGTTGGAGGCTGCTGATTGGAGAAGGTTCTTCTCGGAGGAGAAGGTGGACTTCAAGATACTTCAAGAAGGCTATCGCACGGGAAGCTACTTCAAGAAGGCTATTGCAACGAGAAGCTACTTCAGGAGGAAGGCTGCTTCAAGGTGGTGCAATTACTTCTAGGTGAAGGCTGCTTCAAGTTTGGGCGATTACTTCTAGGTGAAGGCTGCTTGAAGGGTTTAGGGAGAGAATTGTAATTTTATGTAAATTCCTTGCGAGGTAATAAAATTAAATTCTTTCCAAATCCCGGTTGGGTAAGCAACCGGGTAGTGGACTGACAACTTTAGTATTTGCTAAAGTTGGAACCACTCTAAATCCTTGTCCCCTTGTCCAATATTTTGTGGTTGGTTGTTTGAGTTCAATAAATTGTTAAAATTATTTAAAAACTCTATTCACCCCCCCTCTAGTGTTTTTCAATTGGTATCAGAGCAGGCTTCAAGGAACCCTAACAAGGTCTTGAAGAAATGGGTGACGGGGTGCTCAACAACCTTAACCTCGAAGGGACATTCGTTGCTAGGCCACCAGTGTTTGATGGAAAAAACTACCAATATTGGAAGAGAAGGATGCAGTTTTACTTCCAAGGCATAAATTGGGACTTATGGAGGATGGTGTCAACACCATATGAGCTTCCTCAAATACAATATGCTGAATGGGATGCAAACACGGTAAAATCGGCTCAAATGAATGCAAAGGCTGTAAGTATTATTTATTGTTCAATTTCAGTAGGAGAATTTAATAGAATATCAAATTGTGAAACAGCCTATGAAATATGGCATAGATTGTCCATAACTTATGAAGGTACGGTTCAAGTTAAGAACTCTAAGATTAGTATGCTTAAACAGAAATTTGAACACTTTCGTATGGATCCAAATGAATCCATTAGTGAAATGTTTGCAAAATTCTCTTCTATTGTTAATGGTTTGAATGCCTTAGGAAAAACTGTACTTGAAGAAGATCAGGTGTCAAAGGTACTTCGATCACTTCCTCCCAAATACAAGCCCAAGGTGACAGCCATTGAAGAAGCCAATGATCTCACTAAACTGAAAATGGAGCAACTCATTAGCAATTTAGAAGCTCATGAGGCAACTCTAGAAGAGGAAGAAAGAAGAGAACGTGAACGTCAACATGGGAAAAAGAAGGATATTGCATTCAAAGCTTCAACTACAGACAATCATGACACAAGTGAAGATGATAGTGAAGAAGAAACTCTCGTTGTAAATGGTAAGCAATATAAAAGTTTTAAAACTAATAAAACTTCTAGTGTTTCTTCTTCCAGGTGCTTTGAATGTGGTAAGAAAGGACATATGAAAGGTGATTGTCCAAAACTCAAGAAAGGGAAGAAATCATCTCACAAAAAGAAAGAAAGAGCATATCTAGCTGCATGGGATGATTCAAGTGATGATAGTGATGATGGAAAAGAAGAAGTAGAATGCCTCATTGCTACAACAAATGAAGACGAAGAAGAGGTAAGTCTTTATGATCTACCAAAAGAAGATCTAATTGCTAGTCTTCAAGATACTCATGAGAAATATATTGAGTGCAAGAAGAAACTTAAGAAAGCAAATAAAGATTTAAATGCTAAACTTCTTGCTCTTGTATCCGAAAATGAAAATCTCAAAAAGGAAAATGAAGATTATGCTCTTAAGTTAAAATCGGTAGAAGCTAATTGCAATCTTCTTTCCTTAGAAAAGTTAAACTTGCAAACTCAAGTGAATGATCTTCAGAAACAACCTATTCTATGTTCACATTTAGATTATGATGAGGTTGTCAAAGAAAGAAACTCTCTAGTATCCGATTTAGATCAGGCAAAGAAAGATATTGCTAAGTTACAAAGAAATGTAAATGAGTTAAGAGGAAATGACATACTTGAAAATATTCTGAAAATTTCCTCTAGTTATAATGGAAGAAGAGGATTAGGATACGATCCAAGGAGAAATAAACCCAAAAGAGTTAAAGCATCCAAGATTATATTTGTACCTAGGAACTCAATTCCTAGAAAGAGAAATGAAGTTGATTCTATTAGTTGTCATTATTGCATGCGTCTTGGACATTATTCATTTTCATGCCCATATAAGAAAAAGAATGATGAGTTAGCTTGGATTCCTAAAACTTAGTAGCTTAAAATTAACTAGTTGATATTTGACCTAAACTGATTCTTGATATCATAATGTCTTATCTCAACACAATCGAGCTCTAATTTGCATAAACTCTTTTGCTTGAAATTGATTAAGAGTTCTGAACATATTCCAGAAACTTGGTCGGTCGAGAATCTGTCGACCGAGTGAACAGTCGGTCGAGAAATTGTCGACCGAGCATGTCACTGATTTTCAGACTGCTGTAGAATTGCTGAATTCTTTTGAAATTGATCCAGATTGATATCTATTTGTGGTCAATGACTGTACAATAAAGTATAAATTATGGAAATCATCCTTGAAAGTTTATATGAGATTCATTTGGTTTAATTCTAAGTAACTTAAGTCAAAAACTAAAAATTATGCTTAGTTTAAAGAAAATTTCTGTTTTTATGCTTTTATCATTACATAGGCAAGCAAATGATTCATTGGTGATATATCTCTTAGAAATGCTTGCAAAGAGCACAATGTTATAAAAAATTTTCAATTGGTATCTTTAAAAGATTTTTTCGTGCTTTCATGCTTTTATTGAGTATCACTTAAACATGCTTCAAAAATTGATATGAATGCTTAATTGGAAATCTGCAATTTATGCCTCTTGGTTGAAATATAATTAGACCAAGGGGTGCTATGGTCGTAGTCAAGGGAGACCTAAAATAAGCTTTGACAAAATGCTTATTTGGACATCATTTTATTGAACTTAATCTTAGTATATTTTTGATAAAGGTCAAAATCAAAATTTAAAATCATTTATGACCTTAGAAGCCTTAAATTGCTTTTAAATTGTAAGATTAAGGGGGAGCTCATAAAAACAAAATTTGACTAAGAAGCTTACAAAAATACTGTAAACATCATTTGGAGCTTGTTACGACTTTAGTACTTTTTATGAAGAAATCTATGAAAATGATATATCTTGTACTTAAAGGAACTCTCTAAAAAAATCAGGGCTTAACATCCCTTGCATTTGGTTGGAGACATTTTTATGTACTCTAAGATTAAAGGAATCTCATTTAATTTAGGGCTTAATATCCCTTGATAGATGGGAAATCAATATACATTCATCATAAGCTTAAGGGAATCTCATATCATTTCAAGGCTTAACATCCTTTGCAAATGATTGAGAAACAAATTGTGGATAAACTAGACAAAAATGATATTAAATCCATGTTCCTAATAGGATATCTATTTAAGGGGGAGCATAATATAAAATTAAGGGGGAGAAGAAAAATAAAATATTCAAACTGGATATCTTTTTGAAATGACAAAGGGGGAGAAAGAATATAAAATCTAAAATATAAATGAGTTTCATCTTGATGGCCAGCACTCACTTGCAAAACTAGAATGGCTACAAAAGGTAATCTTCAGGTATGAAACTCACATGCTTTATATTTCCTTATTTCATATTTAGGAAATGTTTGTCATCTTCAAAAAGGGGGAGATTGTTGGATAAATTGGACATTATAATAAATCCCTTTGTTTCGATGATGACAAACATTTCATTCTTGTTGATCTAACGTGCTACTTGAGTGTTGCAGGAATAAAGTGGATGACAAAGCTCTAAGGAAACTATACGCTTGAATGATTGTAAAAGTCATACAATGTAATCAATTGTAAACTTGTACAAATATATAATGTACAAGTACTTAGATCTCATGTAAATCAAGTGTTAGATCTTCCCTAGCCAATCACCACACTTAGATAGATCATCCCTTTCAAATAGGATCACATATGCACACTCATACATTTACTTAGTGCCTAAATTGAAAGATTGAAATAGGGTCAATCTCGGTCGACCAAACTCCTCGACCGAGACACTCTCGGTCGACAAACTTCTCGACCGAGAATGACCCAAGTAGCCGTTAGACACAGCTGAAAAAGTAGTTGGCAGTTGCAAATGAACGTTGATCCAGAGAGCCTGTCGGTCGACAAAACTTCGACCGAGTAGGTATCTCGATCGACAATTTGTCGACCGAGATGGTCTCTGACAGCAACTGCAGAATAAAGTAACTAGCCGTTACTAATGCACCTAACTTATTCCTAACGGCTAGTTAAGCACTTAGAAACCCCTAGAAGTTGTCTAGAACGTCCTTAAGAATCCATAGGCCATTCCTACAAATAGGACATGCCTTAGGACACCAAAAAAAATACCTAAGCTACACTTGTGCTATACTTGAGCTTGAATACACATTGGCAATACTGTTTTGAGCAATAGAGCAATTCCTATATTTGCTATTCATTCCCATTGCTCCCATTTCGTGTCCTATAGGCTAGCATCTCCTTACCACAACACTTACACTTCTACACTCATTGGTTAGGAGATCGATACGCTTGATATAGGCAAATCAAGCCTTGTGCTTCAAAGGATAAGTTGTAATTTCTATTTTCCTTCTTGTTCCTTTTATCCTTTGTATTCTCCTTGCTACTCCTAGGGTTGGAGGCTGCTGATTGGAGAAGGTTCTTCTCGGAGGAGAAGGTGGACTTCAAGATACTTCAAGAAGGCTATCGCACGGGAAGCTACTTCAAGAAGGCTATTGCAACGAGAAGCTACTTCAGGAGGAAGGCTGCTTCAAGGTGGTGCAATTACTTCTAGGTGAAGGCTGCTTCAAGGTTGGGCGATTACTTCTAGGTGAAGGCTGCTTCAAGGGTTTAGGGAGAGAATTGTAATTTTATGTAAATTCCTTGCGAGGTAATAAAATTAAATTCTTTCCAAATCCCGGTTGGGTAAGCAACTGGGTAGTGGAATGACAACTTTAGTATTTGCTAAAGTTGGAACCACTCTAAATCCTTGTCCCCTTGTCCAATATTTTGTGGTTGGTTGTTTGAGTTCAATAAATTGTTAAAATTATTTAAAAACTCTATTCACCCCCCCCCCCCTCTAGTGTTTTTCAATTGGTATCAGAGCAGGCTTCAAGGAACCCTAACAAGGTCTTGAAGAAATGGGTGACGGGGTGCTCAACAACCTTAACCTCGAAGGGACATTCGTTGCTAGGCCACCAGTGTTTGATGGAAACAACTACCAATATTGGAAGAGAAGGATGCAGTTTTACTTCCAAGGCATAAATTGGGACTTATGGAGGATGGTGTCAACACCATATGAGCTTCCTCAAATACAATATGCTGAATGGGATGCAAACACGGTAAAATCGGCTCAAATGAATGCAAAGGCTGTAAGTATTCTTTATTGTTCAATTTCAGTAGGAGAATTTAATAGAATATCAAATTGTGAAACAGCCTATGAAATATGGCATAGATTGTCCATAACTTATGAAGGTACGGTTCAAGTTAAGAACTCTAAGATTAGTATGCTTAAACAGAAATTTGAACACTTTCGTATGGATCCAAATGAATCCATTAGTGAAATGTTTGCAAAATTCTCTTCTATTGTTAATGGTTTGAATGCCTTAGGAAAAACTGTACTTGAAGAAGATCAGGTGTCAAAGGTACTTCGATCACTTCCTCCCAAATACAAGCCCAAGGTGACAGCCATTGAAGAAGCCAATGATCTCACTAAACTGAAAATGGAGCAACTCATTGGCAATTTAGAAGCTCATGAGGCAACTCTAGAAGAGGAAGAAAGAAGAGAACGTGAACGTCAACATGGGAAAAAGAAGGATATTGCATTCAAAGCTTCAACTAAAGACAATCATGACACAAGTGAAGATGATAGTGAAGAAGAAACTCTCGTTGTAAATGGTAAGCAATATAAAAGTTTTAAAACTAATAAAACTTCTAGTGTTTCTTCTTCCAGGTGCTTTGAATGTGGTAAGAAAGGACATATGAAAGGTGATTGTCCAAAACTCAAGAAAGGGAAGAAATCATCTCACAAAAAGAAAGAAAGAGCATATCGAGCTGCATGGGATGATTCAAGTGATGATAGTGATGATGGAAAAGAAGAAGTAGAATGCCTCATTGCTACAACAAATGAAGACGAAGAAGAGGTAAGTCTTTATGATCTACCAAAAGAAGATCTAATTTCTAGTCTTCAAGATACTCATGAGAAATATATTGAGTGCAAGAAGAAACTTAAGAAAGAAAATAAAGATTTAAATGCTAAACTTCTTGCTCTTGTATCTGAAAATGAAAATCTCAAAAAGGAAAATGAATATTATGCTCTTAAGTTAAAATCGGTAGAAGCTAATTGCAATCTTCTTTCCTTAGAAAAGTTAAACTTGCAAACTCAAGTGAATGATCTTCAGAAACAACCTATTCTATGTTCACATTTAGATTATGATGAGGTTGTCAAAGAAAGGAACTCTCTAGTATCCGATTTAGATCAGGCAAAGAAAGATATTGCTAAGTTACAAAGAAATGTAAATGAGTTAAGAGGAAATGACATACTTGAAAATATTCTGAAAATTTCCTCTAGTTATAATGGAAGAAGAGGATTAGGATACGATCCAAGGAGAAATAAACCCAAAAGAGTTAAAGCATCCAAGATTATATTTGTACCTAGGAACTCAATTCCTAGAAAGAGAAATGAAGTTGATTCTATTAGTTGTCATTATTGCATGCGTCTTGGACATTATTCATTTTCATGCCCATATAAGAAAAAGAATGATGAGTTAGCTTGGATTCCTAAAACTTAGTAGCTTAAAATTAACTAGTTGAGATTTGACCTAAACTGATTCTTGATATCATAATGTCTTATCTCAACACAATCGAGCTCTAATTTGCATAAACTCTTTTGCTTGAAATTGATTAAGAGTTCTGAACATATTCCAGAAACTTGGTCGGTCGAGAATCTGTCGACCGAGTGAACAGTCGGTCGAGAAATTGTCGACCGAGCATGTCACTGATTTTCAGACTACTGTAGAATTGCTGAATTCTTTTGAAATTGATCCAGATTGATATCTATTTGTGGTCAATGACTGTACAATAAAGTATAAATTATGGAAATCATCCTTGAAAGTTTATATGAGATTCATTTGGTTTAATTCTAAGTAACTTAAGTCAAAAACTAAAAATTATGCTTAGTTTAAAGAAAATTTCTGTTTTTATGCTTTTATCATTACATAGGCAAGCAAATGATTCATTGGTGATATATCTCTTAGAAATGCTTGCAAAGAGCACAATGTTATAAAAAAATTTCAATTGGTATCTTTAAAAGATTTTTTCGTGCTTTCATGCTTTTATTGAGTATCACTTAAACATGCTTCAAAAATTGATATGAATGCTTAATTGGAAATCTGCAATTTATGCCTCTTGGTTGAAATATAATTTGACCAAGGGGTGCTATGGTCGTAGTCAAGGGAGACCTAAAATAAGCTTTGACAAAATGCTTATTTGGACATCATTTTATTGAACTTAATCTTAGTATATTTTTGATAAAGGTCAAAATCAAAATTTAAAATCATTTATGACCTTAGAAGCCTTAAATTGCTTTTAAATTATAAGATTAAGGGGGAGCTCATAAAAACAAAATTTGACTAAGAAGCTTACAAAAATACTGTAAACATCATTTGGAGCTTGTTACGACTTTAGTACTTTTTATGAAGAAATCTATGAAAATGATATATCTTGTACTTAAAGGAACTCTCTAAAAAAATCAGGGCTTAACATCCCTTGCATTTGGTTGGAGACATTTTTATGTACTCTAAGATTAAAGGAATCTCATTTAATTTAGGGCTTAATATCCCTTGATAGATGGGAAATCAATATACATTCATCATAAGCTTAAGGGAATCTCATATCATTTCAAGGCTTAACATCCTTTGCAAATGATTGAGAAACAAATTGTGGATAAACTAGACAAAAATGATATTAAATCCATGTTCCTAATAGGATATCTATTTAAGGGGGAGCATAATATAAAATTAAGGGGGAGAAGAAAAATAAAATATTCAAACTGGATATCTTTTTGAAATGACAAAGGGGGAGAAAGAATATAAAATCTAAAATATAAATGAGTTTCATCTTGATGGCCAGCACTCACTTGCAAAACTAGAATGGCTACAAAAGGTAATCTTCAGGTATGAAACTCACATGCTTTATATTTCCTTATTTCATATTTAGGAAATGTTTGTCATCTTCAAAAAGGGGGAGATTGTTGGATAAATTGGACATTATAATAAATCCCTTTGTTTCGATGATGACAAACATTTCATTCTTGTTGATCTAACGTGCTACTTGAGTGTTGCAGGAATAAAGTGGATGACAAAGCTCTAAGGAAACTATACGCTTGAATGATTGTAAAAGTCATACAATGTAATCAATTGTAAACTTGTACAAATATATAATGTACAAGTAGTTAGATCTCATGTAAATCAAGTGTTAGATCTTCCCTAGCCAATCACCACACTTAGATAGATCATCCCTTTCAAATAGGATCACATATGCACACTCATACATTTACTTAGTGCCTAAATTGAAAGATTGAAATAGGGTCAATCTCGGTCGACCAAACTCCTCGACCGAGACACACTCGGTCGACAAACTTCTCGACCGAGAATGACCCAAGTAGCCGTTAGACACAGCTGAAAAAGTAGTTGGCAGTTGCAAATGAACGTTGATCCAGAGAGCCTGTCGGTCGAAAAAACTTCGACCGAGTAGGTATCTCGATCGACAATTTGTCGACCGAGATGGTCTCTGACAGCAACTGCAGAATAAAGTAACTAGCCGTTACTAATGCACCTAACTTATTACTAACGGCTAGTTAAGCACTTAGAAACCCCTAGAAGTTGTCTAGAACGTCCTTAAGCATCCATAGGCCATTCCTACAAATAGGACATGCCTTAGGACACCAAAAAAAATACCTAAGCTACACTTGTGCTATACTTGAGCTTGAATACACATTGGCAATACTGTTTTGAGCAATAGAGCAATTCCTATATTTGCTATTCATTCCCATTGCTCCCATTTCGTGTCCTATAGGATAGCATCTCCTTACCACAACACTTACACTTCTACACTCATTGGTTAGGAGATCGATACGCTTGATATAGGCAAATCAAGCCTTGTGCTTCAAAGGATAAGTTGTAATTTCTATTTTCCTTCTTGTTCCTTTTATCCTTTGTATTCTCCTTGCTACTCCTAGGGTTGGAGGCTGCTGATTGGAGAAGGTTCTTCTCGGAGGAGAAGGTGGACTTCAAGATACTTCAAGAAGGCTATCGCACGGGAAGCTACTTCAAGAAGGCTATTGCAACGAGAAGCTACTTCAGGAGGAAGGCTGCTTCAAGGTGGTGCAATTACTTCTAGGTGAAGGCTGCTTCAAGGTTGGGCGATTACTTCTAGGTGAAGGCTGCTTCAAGGGTTTAGGGAGAGAATTGTAATTTTATGTAAATTCCTTGCGAGGTAATAAAATTAAATTCTTTCCAAATCCCGGTTGGGTAAGCAACCGGGTAGTGGAATGACAACTTTAGTATTTGCTAAAGTTGGAACCACTCTAAATCCTTGTCCCCTTGTCCAATATTTTGTGGTTGGTTGTTTGAGTTCAATAAATTGTTAAAATTATTTAAAAACTCTATTCACCCCCCCCCTCTAGTGTTTTTCAATTGGTATCAGAGCAGGCTTCAAGGAACCCTAACAAGGTCTTGAAGAAATGGGTGACGGGGTGCTCAACAACCTTAACCTCGAAGGGACATTCGTTGCTAGGCCACCAGTGTTTGATGGAAAAAACTACCAATATTGGAAGAGAAGGATGCAGTTTTACTTCCAAGGCATAAATTGGGACTTATGGAGGATGGTGTCAACACCATATGAGCTTCCTCAAATACAATATGCTGAATGGGATGCAAACACGGTAAAATCGGCTCAAATGAATGCAAAGGCTGTAAGTATTCTTTATTGTTCAATTTCAGTAGGAGAATTTAATAGAATATCAAATTGTGAAACAGCCTATGAAATATGGCATAGATTGTCCATAACTTATGAAGGTACGGTTCAAGTTAAGAACTCTAAGATTAGTATGCTTAAACAGAAATTTGAACACTTTCGTATGGATCCAAATGAATCCATTAGTGAAATGTTTGCAAAATTCTCTTCTATTGTTAATGGTTTGAATGCCTTAGGAAAAACTGTACTTGAAGAAGATCAGGTGTCAAAGGTACTTCGATCACTTCCTCCCAAATACAAGCCCAAGGTGACAGCCATTGAAGAAGCCAATGATCTCACTAAACTGAAAATGGAGCAACTCATTGGCAATTTAGAAGCTCATGAGGCAACTCTAGAAGAGGAAGAAAGAAGAGAACGTGAACGTCAACATGGGAAAAAGAAGGATATTGCATTCAAAGCTTCAACTAAAGACAATCATGACACAAGTGAAGATGATAGTGAAGAAGAAACTCTCGTTGTAAATGGTAAGCAATATAAAAGTTTTAAAACTAATAAAACTTCTAGTGTTTCTTCTTCCAGGTGCTTTGAATGTGGTAAGAAAGGACATATGAAAGGTGATTGTCCAAAACTCAAGAAAGGGAAGAAATCATCTCACAAAAAGAAAGAAAGAGCATATCGAGCTGCATGGGATGATTCAAGTGATGATAGTGATGATGGAAAAGAAGAAGTAGAATGCCTCATTGCTACAACAAATGAAGACGAAGAAGAGGTAAGTCTTTATGATCTACCAAAAGAAGATCTAATTTCTAGTCTTCAAGATACTCATGAGAAATATATTGAGTGCAAGAAGAAACTTAAGAAAGCAAATAAAGATTTAAATGCTAAACTTCTTGCTCTTGTATCTGAAAATGAAAATCTCAAAAAGGAAAATGAATATTATGCTCTTAAGTTAAAATCGGTAGAAGCTAATTGCAATCTTCTTTCCTTAGAAAAGTTAAACTTGCAAACTCAAGTGAATGATCTTCAGAAACAACCTATTCTATGTTCACATTTAGATTATGATGAGGTTGTCAAAGAAAGGAACTCTCTAGTATCCGATTTAGATCAAGCAAAGAAAGATATTGCTAAGTTACAAAGAAATGTAAATGAGTTAAGAGGAAATGACATACTTGAAAATATTCTGAAAATTTCCTCTAGTTATAATGGAAGAAGAGGATTAGGATACGATCCAAGGAGAAATAAACCCAAAAGAGTTAAAGCATCCAAGATTATATTTGTACCTAGGAACTCAATTCCTAGAAAGAGAAATGAAGTTGATGCTATTAGTTGTCATTATTGCATCCGTCTTAGACATTATTCATTTTCATGCCCATATAAGAAAAAGAATGATGAGTTAGCTTGGATTCCTAAAACTTAGTAGCTTAAAATTAACTAGTTGAGATTTGACCTAAACTGATTCTTGATATCATAATGTCTTATCTCAACACAATCGAGCTCTAATTTGCATAAACTCTTTTGCTTGAAATTGATTAAGAGTTCTGAACATATTCCAGAAACTTGGTCGGTCGAGAATCTGTCGACCGAGTGAACAGTCGGTCGAGAAATTGTCGACCGAGCATGTCACTGATTTTCAGACTGCTGTAGAATTGCTGAATTCTTTTGAAATTGATCCAGATTGATATCTATTTGTGGTCAATGACTATACAATAAAGTATAAATTATTGAAATCATCCTTGAAAGTTTATATGAGATTCATTTGGTTTAATTCTAAGTAACTTAAGTCAAAAACTAAAAATTATGCTTAGTTTAAAGAAAATTTCTGTTTTTATGCTTTTATCATTACATAGGCAAGCAAATGATTCATTGGTGATATATCTCTTAGAAATGCTTGCAAAGAGCACAATGTTATAAAAAAATTTCAATTGGTATCTTTAAAAGATTTTTTCGTGCTTTCATGCTTTTATTGAGTATCACTTAAATATGCTTCAAAAATTGATATGAATGCTTAATTGGAAATCTGCAATTTATGCCTCTTGGTTGAAATATAATTTGACCAAGGGGCGCTATGGTCGTAGTCAAGGGAGACCTAAAATAAGCTTTGACAAAATGCTTATTTGGACATCATTTTATTGTACTTAATCTTAGTATATTTTTGATAAAGGTCAAAATCAAAATTTAAAATCATTTATGACCTTAGAAGCCTTAAATTGCTTTTAAATTGTAAGATTAAGGGGGAGCTCATAAAAACAAAATTTGACTAAGAAGCTTATAAAAATACTGTAAACATCATTTGGAGCTTGTTACGACTTTAGTACTTTTTATGAAGAAATCTATGAAAATGATATATCTTGTACTTAAAGGAACTCTCTAAACAAATCAGGGCTTAACATCCCTTGCATTTGGTTGGAGACATTTTTATGTACTCTAAGATTAAAGGAATCTCATTTAATTTAGGGCTTAATATCCCTTGATAGATGGGAAATCAATATACATTCATCATAAGCTTAAGGGAATCTCATATCATTTCAAGGCTTAACATCCTTTGCAAATGATTGAGAAACAAATTGTGGATAAAATAGACAAAAATTATATTAAATCCATGTTCCTAATAGGATATCTATTTAAGGGGGAGCATAATATAAAATTAAGGGGGAGAAGAAAAATAAAATATTCAAACTGGATATCTTTTTGAAATGACAAAGGGGGAGAAAGAATATAAAATCTAAAATATAAATGAGTTTCATCTTGATGGCCAGCACTCACTTGCAAAACTAGAATGGCTACAAAAGGTAATCTTCAGGTATGAAACTCACATGCTTTATATTTCCTTATTTCATATTTAGGAAATGTTTGTCATCTTCAAAAAGGGGGAGATTGTTGGATAAATTGGACATTATAATAAATCCCTTTGTTTCGATGATGACAAACATTTAATTCTTGTTGATCTAACGTGCTACTTGAGTGTTGCAGGAATAAAGTGGATGACAAATCTCTAAGGAAACTATACGCTTGAATGATTGTAAAAGTCATACAATGTAATCAATTGTAAACTTGTACAAATATATAATGTACAAGTACTTAGATCTCATGTAAATCAAGTGTTAGATCTTCCCTAGCCAATCACCACACTTAGATAGATCATCCCTTTCAAATAGGATCACATATGCACACTCATACATTTACTTAGTGCCTAAATTGAAAGATTGAAACAGGGTCAATCTCGGTCGACCGAGACACTCTCGGTCGACAAACTTCTCGACCAAGAATGACCCAAGTAGCCATTAGACACAGCTGAAAAAGTAGTTGGCAGTTGCAAATGAACGTTGATCCAGAGAGCTTGTCGGTCGACAAAACTTCGACCGAGTAGGTATCTCGGTCTACAATTTGTCGACCGAGATGGTCTCTGACAGCAACTGCAGAATAAAGTAACTAGCTGTTACTAATGCACCTAACTTATTCCTAACGGCTAGTTAAGCACTTAGAAACCCCTAGAAGTTGTATAGAACGTCCTTAAGCATCCATAGGCCATTCCTATAAATAGGACATGCCTTAGGACACCAAACAAAATACCTAAGCTACACTTGTGCTATACTTGAGCTTGAATACACATTGGCAATATTGTTTTGAGCAATAGAGCAATTCCTACATTTGCTATTCATTCCCATTGCTCCCATTTCGTGTCCTATAGGCTAGCATCTCCTTACCACAGCACTTACACTTCTACACTCATTGGTTAGGAGATCGATACGCTTGATATAGGCAAATCAAGCCTTGTGCTTCAAAGGATAAGTTGTAATTTCTATTTTCCTTCTTGTTCCTTTTATCCTTTGTATTCTCCTTGCTACTCCTAGGGTTGGAGGCTGCTGATTGGAGAAGGTTCTTCTCGGAGGAGAAGGTGGACTTCAAGCTACTTCAAGAAGGCTATCGCACGGGAAGCTACTTCAAGAAGGCTATTGCAACGGGAAGCTACTTCAGGAGGAAGGCTGCTTCAAGGTGGTGCAATTACTTCTAGGTGAAGGCTGCTTCAAGGTTGGGTGATTACTTCTAGGTGAAGGCTGCTTGAAGGGTTTAGGGAGAGAATTGTAATTTTATGTAAAGTCCTTGCGAGGTAATAAAATTAAATTCTTTCCAAATCCCGGTTGGGTAAGCAACCGGGTAGTGGACTGACAAATTTAGTATTTGCTAAAGTTGGAACCACTCTAAATCCTTGTCCCCTTGTCCAATATTTTGTGGTTGGTTGTTTGAGTTCAATAAATTGTTAAAATTATTTAAAAACTCTATTCACCCCCCCTCTAGTGTTTTTCAATTGGTATCATAGTAGGCTTCAAGGAACCCTAACAAGGTCTTGAAGAAATGGGTGACGGGGTGCTCAACAACCTTAACCTCGAAGGGACATTCGTTGCTAGGCCACCAGTGTTTGATGGAACAAACTACCAATATTGGAAGAGAAGGATGCAGTTTTACTTCCAAGGCTTAAATTGGGACTTATGGAGGATGGTGTCAACACCATATGAGCTTCCTCAAATACAATATGCAGAATGGGATGCAAACACGGTAAAATAGGCTCAAATGAATGCAAAGGCTATAAGTATTCTTTATTGTTCAATTTCAGTAGGAGAATTTAATAGAATATCAAATTGTGAAACAGCCTATGAAATATGGCATAGATTGTCCATAACTTATGAAGGTACGGTTCAAGTTAAGAACTCTAAGATTAGTATGCTTAAACAGAAATTTGAACACTTTCGTATGGATCCAAATGAATCCATTAGTGAAATGTTTGCAAAATTCTCTTCTATTGTTAATGGTTTGAATGCCTTAGGAAAAACTGTACTTGAAGAAGATCAGGTGTCAAAGGTACTTCGATCACTTCCTCCCAAATACAAGCCCAAGGTGACAGCCATTGAAGAAGCCAATGATCTCACTAAACTGAAAATGGAGCAACTCATTGGCAATTTAGAAGCTCATGAGGCAACTCTAGAAGAGGAAGAAAGAAGAGAACGTGAACGTCAACATGGGAAAAAGAAGGATATTGCATTCAAAGCTTCAACTAAAGACAATCATGACACAAGTGAAGATGATAGTGAAGAAGAAACTCTCGTTGTAAATGGTAAGCAATATAAAAGTTTTAAAACTAATAAAACTTCTAGTGTTTCTTCTTCCAGGTGCTTTGAATGTGGTAAGAAAGGACATATGAAAGGTGATTGTCCAAAACTCAAGAAAGGGAAGAAATCATCTCACAAAAAGAAAGAAAGAGCATATCGAGCTGCATGGGATGATTCAAGTGATGATAGTGATGATGGAAAAGAAGAAGTAGAATGCCTCATTGCTACAACAAATGAAGACGAAGAAGAGGTAAGTCTTTATGATCTACCAAAAGAAGATCTAATTGCTAGTCTTCAAGATACGCATGAAAAATATATTGAGTGCAAGAAGAAACTTAAGAAAGCAAATAAAGATTTAAATGCCAAACTTCTTGCTCTTGTATCCGAAAATGAAAATCTCAAAAAGGAAAATGAAGATTATGCTCTTAAGTTAAAATCGGTAGAAGCTAATTGCAATCTTCTTTCCTTAGAAAAGTTAAACTTGCAAACTCAAGTGAATGATCTTCAGAAACAACCTATTCTATGTTCACATTTAGATTATGATGAGGTTGTCAAAGAAAGAAACTCTCTAGTATTCGATTTAGATCACGCAAAGAAAGATATTGCTAAGTTACAAAGAAATGTAAATGAGTTAAGAGGAAATGACATACTTGAAAATATTCTGAAAATTTCCTCTAGTTATAATGGAAGAAGAGGATTAGGATACGATCCAAGGAGAAATAAACCCAAAAGAGTTAAAGCATCCAAGATTATATTTGTACCTAGGAACTCAATTCCTAGAAAGAGAAATGAAGTTGATGCTATTAGTTGTCATTATTGCATGCGTCTTGGACATTATTCATTTTCATGCCCATATAAGAAAAAGAATGATGAGTTAGCTTGGATTCCTAAAACTTAGTAGCTTAAAATTAACTAGTTGAGATTTGACCTAAACTGATTCTTGATATCATAATGTCTTATCTCAACACAATCGAGCTCTAATTTGCATAAACTCTTTTGCTTGAAATTGATTAAGAGTTCTGAACATATTCCAGAAACTTGGTCGGTCGAGAATCTGTCGACCGAGTGAACAGTCGGTCGAGAAATTGTCGACCGAGCATGTCACTGATTTTCAGACTGCTATAGAATTGCTGAATTCTTTTGAAATTGATCCAGATTGATATCTATTTGTGGTCAATGACTATACAATAAAGTATAAATTATGGAAATCATCCTTGAAAGTTTATATGAGATTCATTTGGTTTAATTCTAAGTAACTTAAGTCAAAAACTAAAAATTATGCTTAGTTTAAAGAAAATGTATGTTTTTATGCTTTTATCATTACATAGGCAAGCAAATGATTCATTGGTGATATATCTCTTAGAAATGCTTGCAAAGAGCACAATGTTATAAAAAAATTTCAATTGGTATCTTTAAAAGATTTTTTCGTGCTTTCATGCTTTTATTGAGTATCACTTAAACATGCTTCAAAAATTGATATGAATGCTTAATTGGAAATCTGCAATTTATGCCTCTTGGTTGAAATATAATTTGACCAAGGGGCGCTATGGTCGTAGTCAAGGGAGACCTAAAATAAGCTTTGACAAAATGCTTATTTGGACATCATTTTATTGTACTTAATCTTAGTATATTTTTGATAAAGGTCAAAATCAAAATTTAAAATCATTTATGACCTTAGAAGCCTTAAATTGCTTTTAAATTGTAAGATTAAGGGGGAGATCATAAAAACAAAATTTGACTAAGAAGCTTACAAAAATACTGTAAACATCATTTGGAGCTTGTTACGACTTTAGTACTTTTTATGAAGAAATCTATGAAAATGATATATCTTGTACTTAAAGGAACTCTCTAAACAAATCAGGGCTTAACATCCCTTGCATTTGGTTGGAGACATTTTTATGTACTCTAAGATTAAAGGAATCTCATTTAATTTAGGGCTTAATATCCCTGTATAGATGGGAAATCAATATACATTCATCATAAGCTTAAGGGAATCTCATATCATTTCAAGGCTTAACATCCTTTGCAAATGATTGAGAAACAAATTGTGGATAAACTTGACAAAAATGATATTAAATCCATGTTCCTAATAGGATATCTATTTAAGGGGGAGCATAATATAAAATTAAGGGGGAGAAGAAAAATAAAATATTCAAACTAGATATCTTTTTGAAATGACAAAGGGGGAGAAAGAATATAAAATCTAAAATATAAATGAGTTTCATCTTGATGGCCAGCACTCACTTCCAAAACTAGAATGGCTACAAAAGGTAATCTTCAGGTATGAAACTCACATGCTTTATATTTCCTTATTTCATATTTAGGAAATGTTTGTCATCTTCAAAAAGGGGGAGATTGTTGGATAAATTGGACATTATAATAAATCCCTTTGTTTCGATGATGACAAACATTTCAATATTGTTGATCTAACGTGCTACTTGAGTGTTGCAGGAATAAAGTGGATGACAAAGCTCTAAGGAAACTATACGCTTGAATGATTGTAAAAGTCATACAATGTAATCAATTGTAAACTTGTACAAATATATAATTTACAAGTACTTAGATCTCATGTAAATCAAGCGTTAGATCTTCCCTAGCCAATCACCACACTTAGATAGATCATCCCTTTCAAATAGGATCACATATGCACACTCATACATTTACTTAGTGCCTAAATTGAAAGATTGAAACAGGGTCAATCTCGGTCGACCAAACTCCTCGACCGAGACACTCTCGGTCGACAAACTTCTCGACCGAGAATGACCCAAGTAGCCGTTAGACACAGCTGACAAAGTAGTTGGCAGTTTCAAATGAACGTTGATCCAGAGAGCCTGTCGGTCGACAAAACTTCGACCGAGTAGGTATCTCGGTCGATAATTTGTCGACCGAGATGGTCTCTGACAGCAACTGCAGAATAAAGTAACTAGCCGTTACTAATGCACCTAACTTATTCCTAACGGCTAGTTAAGCACTTAGAAACCCCTAGAAGTTGTCTAGAACGTCCTTAAGCATCCATAGGCCATTCCTATAAATAGGACACCAAAAAAAATACCTAAGCTACACTTGTGCTATACTTGAGCTTGAATACACATTGGCAATACTGTTTTGAGCAATAGAGCAATTCCTACATTTGCTATTCATTCCCATTGCTCCCATTTCGTGTCCTATAGGCTAGCATCTCCTTACCACAGCACTTACACTTCTACACTCATTGGTTAGGAGATCGATACGCTTGATATAGGCAAATCAAGCCTTGTGCTTCAAAGGATAAGTTGTAATTTCTATTTTCCTTCTTGTTCCTTTTATCCTTTGTATTCTCCTTGCTACTCCTAGGGTTGGAGGCTGCTGATTGGAGAAGGTTCTTCTCAGAGGAGAAGGTGGACTTCAAGCTACTTCAAGAAGGCTATCGCACGGGAAGCTACTTCAAGAAGGCTATTGCAATGGGAAGCTACTTCAGGAGGAAGGCTGCTTCAAGGTGGTGCAATTACTTCTAGGTGAAGGCTGCTTCAAGGTTGGGCGATTACTTCTAGGTGAAGGCTGCTTGAAGGGTTTAGGGAGAGAATTGTAATTTTATGTAAAGTCCTTGCGAGGTAATAAAATTAAATTCTTTCCAAATCCCGGTTGGGTAAGCAACCGGGTAGTGGACTGACAACTTTAGTATTTGCTAAAGTTGGAACCACTCTAAATCCTTGTCCCCTTGTCCAATATTTTGTGGTTGGTTGTTTGAGTTCAATAAATTGTTAAAATTATTTAAAAACTCTATTCACCCCCCCTCTAGTATTTTTCATACTTTTCAGAGAGTATAGAACAAGTTACCCACTTTTCTTATTTTTCAGAAGAAATCAGGCACATAATGTCCTATATGCTCAAAAATATGCAAAGTGCAACTACATGAAAGTAATTATGAAACTACAATGGCACACACTCTAGAATGTGTGCATGCATAACTGATCTACAATTTTTTTTAATGCAAAATCTAGCTATAATGCAATCCTATCTAAATGGCATGCAATCAAGAGATGAAAAACTCTAAGGTGCTCCCAGTTCTTATGGTGGAGTGTAAATGAAGTAAGGTGGATAGATTACAAGACTAAATGACAGAACTATTAGAAAATATTATATGTCTCTCCTTACTGACATGTGAATAGGGTAACTAAGAGGTTTCTCTTTCTCACTTCAAATTAAAGTCATGTTACCATTTGGTTAGTTAAATCTCAACATCCATATCCATCCTCATTTCTTGAACCATAAGGATATACAGTTATGATCATAAGTTTTAAAGTTGACCTACACAATTATTTTCATAAGTTATGTGCTCAATTTCAAACAATTCACACATCAGCCCCATATGAAAAACATTGAGATGACACACTTACATTAGACACCCACGGATTACACTAGATAGAAAGTGGGTCCTAAAAAGCAATAAATAAAACAAATTACAAAACAAGAAGAAAAATTGCAAAAAACTAAGAAAAATGCTCAAACAGAAGAAAATAAAACAAAACTACAATAGAAACTATTCCATCCCCCCAAGCTTGAATTAGACTATGGCCTCATAGTTAAGAACAAACTCAGAAGGTGGAACAGTGATACCCTGCTACTGCTGCGGTGGTGGGTGCGGCGGGTACTGGTGGGTATGGGGGTTCCACTCTGGATACCCCCAAAGTAGTCTCTACTCCAGTAATGATCATAGAAAGGTTGTTGTTGCTGCTCGATCCTGTCCAACCTGTCATAGGCCTGCTGTTGGTTGGCGAAGAGCTGGCACTCATTCTCAAAGATCACCTGCTGATTTTCATAGAGCCTATTTTGTGTATCCTGGATCTCTGCAAAAGCTGTCTGATGTGACTGCAGCATTGCCTGTTGGGACTCCTGGATTGACTGGAGCATGGTATACATCCCCTGCATAGAATAGGGGTCATCTCCATCATAGGAGGGCTATGGTGGTGGTGGTTGGGAAGAAGAGGATGCTCCATAGTTTTGTGGACACTTTCTCAAAGCAACTCATCGTCGAAGAGGAATAGTGGCTTCCTCCTCCCCTTCTTCATCATCGTCGCCCTCTAGAGTCGCCGCCTCTTGAGCTGCGTCTTCTTCCTCATCATCAACATCAATGATCGGCCACATGTATCTTTGGCCTGGTCTGATGTTGAAAGCAGGGTCGGGCAATTGCGCCCTTTGAAAGACACCTCGTACATGACATGTGGCATAGGTGATGCCATGTCGAGCTTCAACGAGCCCTGCAGCCACAAAATGGCTCAATTTGAGTGTGTTCTCGCACTCCAGCTTGGGTAGCCCGAACAAATCCAGGCCCAAGTACATGGTAGTCGGCGTAATTAGACCCCCAAAATAAATAGGAGCCCTGTGAGAAATGTTCCTCTTAACCACCATTACACGCATGAGGAAGAAAGCTCTAAAATTGATAGGTGCCAGCTCCAGTAGACTATAAAGGAAGAATAGGTCTATCTCCGATGCAAGATCTTGACAAATGGATGCTCAAAATCATCTATAGCAGTGTGGTGTCAGCTGATAGAATGCCCCTCAGGTATGGTGACCATCCTTGCATACATCACTTCATAATCATCATTCTGTGGTGGCTGACGGAGTTTGTTATGGGCCCACCCATAAATCACGTTGAACTCGTGAAGGGTTAGCGTATAGTCCATGTTTTAGAGGCGGAAAGAAACACGCCCCTCCTTCCACTCTGTGCGCACTGGTACTAATTCATTGGGAATGACACAAATATCCAGAGAGGCCATGAACTCGATGACGATCTCCTTGTAAGTGGGCCACCCGCTGAAGAATGGATGATCGTCGGTGTGGTCACGGTAAAACTCAGAGGACTCACCCAATTTTCCCTACAACACATAGGCCATATTGGCCCTAAAACCAAGATCCTTGATCAACTTCCGGTCTCCATACCAGGTCGACTCGATGGAGCGCTTCCATAGCTCGTCATACACCTTTTTGACCTCCGGCGATGGATGGACTAGCCTCGGGTGAGGAACCAGTCCTTGTTGTGGGACAGGTAGTGCAGGTGCATCCCTAGATGATGACGCTCCCGATCTCACCATGGTTGCATGGCAAGGAGTGAGGAAAAGAAAAGATAATGGAGCTCGGAGAAGACGATTGGGGCACTCAGAGAAGATTGAGATCTGCAAAGCCGAAGAAGATGCTCAGAGACGATCGTCGACAGTGATCTTGGTTGCTCTTGGGCACTCAGGGATGATAAACCTCAGATGTGGAGGGTAGGCAATGAGATTGTGTGACTAGAATGAAGATTTTCCCTACTTTTTATAAGGGACATTCGGGTCTGCTGTTGTTGCGTCGATACCATCGATAGTTCCGTCGATGGTATTGATGGTTGTTGGAATCTGCCCCTCGCTACAATCGACGGTTGTTGACGGCTCGATGTGGGGACCCAGATCGGCCTCATGTCGATGGTAGCGACAGGGTGTCGATACCATCGACACAGTCCATGGATAGGCATTGTGGACCGCTCGATGAAGACCTCGGATCGCTAGCGTGTCGTGATACTATCAACCCATGTGTCGATAGTATCGAAACGTGTATGTTCCTTTGATCCTCGTGAAGTCTGACCAAATCAACTTCCTTAGTGCCCAGTGTGCCTTGTGCTCTAATTCCACCGGCAAGTGACAATCCCACTTGTAAGACAACCTAAAAGGTGTGGTGCCTATAGGTGTCTTGAATGTGGTTTTGTATGCCCATAGTGCGTCCGGTAGTAATGCACTCCAATTCTTCCTTGAGGAGGCCACTGTGCACTCCAATATCTTCTTAATCTCCCTATTGGACACCTCCACTTGTTCTTACGTCTGTGGGTGATATGGGGTACCTACATTATGCTTGACCCCATATTTTCTCAATAGTATAGCAAATTTCCTGTTCGTGAAGTGGGTGCCTCCATCGCTAATGATCATCTGTGGCACACCAAACCTACAAAAAATAAGCTCCTTCACGAACTTGCACACTATCGCAGCATCATTAGTCCTCGTGGGTACTACCTCTACCCACTTCGACACATAATCAACAGCAAGCAAAATATACAAATTAGAATTAGAGGATACAAAAGGGTCCCATGAAATCAGTGCCCCACAAATCAAATACCTCAACTTCTTGAAATACATTGAGGGGCATCTCTTGCCATTTTGAGATGTTACCGGCCCTTTGACATGAATCACACCTCCTCACATAATCATAGGCATCCTGGAAAAGTGTAGGCCAATAAAGGCCACTCTCTAACACATTTGCCACCGTCCTCGTACTCGCATGATGACCGTCGGTGGGTAATGTATGACAGTGACTGAGCACACTATCATATTCACTCTCAGGTACACACCAACGCAAAATTCCAACCCTGCACTGTCTCAACAAAATAGGGTCATCCCAAAAATAATATCTCAAAGAATGTAAAAACCTCTTTCGCTCTTGATAAGTCCAATCATCCAGAATTTCTTTACATGTGAGATAATTCATGATATGTGAAAACCAAGGGTCCTTAGATTGAATGGAAAAGATTTGCTCATCTAGAAAGGTCTCGGTAATGGGTATGTTGGTATCTCTCTCATCTACCCACTCTAACTGAGATAAGGGTCTGCAACCACATTCTCAATGCCCACCTTGTCCTTAATCTCAATGTCAAATTCTTGCAAGAGTAAGATCCACCTAATGAGTCTAGGCTTGGCATCTTTCTTTTCCATTAAGTATTTTATGGCGGCATGGTCCGTCCATACCACAACTTTAGACCCACCAAATATTGCCTAAAATTTTTGAATGCAAAAACCACGGCAAGAAATTCTTTTTTAGTGGTGGTGTAATTGAGTTGGGCATCATTCAAAGTCTTAGACGCATAGAAAATAACTATGGGTTTGTTCTCAAGGTGCTACCGAAGAACAGCCCCCACGGCAAAATCCGACGTATCACACATAAGCTCAAAGGGCTTAGTCCAATCCGGTGTTTGAACAATCAGCGCAGAGATCAACTTTTGCTTGAGAACCTCGAAGGCATGCATACATTTATCATTGAAGTCAAAAACAACATCTTTCTCAAGCAATTTCGATAATGGCTTAGCGACTTTAGAAAAATCCTTAATAAACTGGTGATAAAACCCTGCATGACCAAGGAAACTCCTCACCCCTTTCGTGGAGTTAGTTTGGAAATAACCTCAATCTTCACTGGATCTACCTCCAGTCCCTTACTAGACACCTTGTGTCCAAGCACTATGCCTTCGCTAACCATCATATGGCATTTTTCCCAATTGAGGACTAAATGTGTGTCCTCACATCTTTGTAGCACCTTGTCTAGATTATACAAGCACTCATCAAAAGACACACCGTAGACAGAAAAGTTGTCCATAAAAACCTCTAGACAGCGCTCCACCATATCCAAAAAGATAGCAAGCATGCAGCGTTGAAAAGTAGCCGGTGTGTTGCACAAACTGAACGGCATCCAGCGATATGCGAAAGTCCCATAAGGACAAGTGAAAGTAGACTTCTCTTGATCCTTAGGGTCTATGGAAATCTGATTATAATTGGAATAACCATCTAAAAAGCAAAGTGAGAATGGACAGCCAGTCGTTCTAAAATCTGATCAATGAATGGGAGGGGAAAATGATCTTTTAAAGTGGCGGAATTCAACCGATGGTAATCAATGCAAATATGCCACCCGGTTACCAATCGGGTGGTGATAGGTTTATTCAAAAGATTTTGAGTTACCGTGATTCCCCCCTTTTTAGGGACTACCTGTGTTGGGCTCACCCATGTAGAGTCTAAAATAATATAGATGATGCCCGTAGAGAGAATCGTGATCACCTCTTTTTGACGACCTCCATCATGACGGGGTTGAGGCGACGTTGTGGCTGAATCATAGGTTTGGCTCCCTCAGTGATCTGGATCTTGTGTTGGCAAAGAGTAGGGGAGATCCCCTTGATGTCAGAAACTGATCACCCAAATGCACCACGGTGATTCTTCAACACTATCATCAATTGTTCTTCCTCAGTGGTACTCAAATATGCCGAAATTATCATCGGTAGCTTTGCATCAGCTGTTAAGAATGTGTATTTCAAGTGAGGGGGCAGCGGCTTAAGTTCTAACTCCGGCGGGCTGACCAAAGAAGATTTAAGTGGTGGTGGAAGCGGTCCTATCTCTTAATAGTTCTTGGAATAGTAGCAAGGAAGTACTTGAAGCATCTTAACACATTCATGTAATGACGTACTTGTCATCCAATCATTCATTATGTTAAACAAACAAGCTTCAAGAAGTAATTGTGGGTATGAGTCAAGCATGGAAACTGCTATAGCTTCATCCTCAGTAGACTGTGAGACTTTCTCTTCCTCATCATTGGGATAACCCACATCTTTAACAAGAGAAACCCTTTTGTTTGTTCAATGATGTCCACTGCAATTGTTCCCTTATCTACCTTCGTCATGACCTGAGCCATATCAAGAAACGGCTTCCCTAAGCAAAGATAAATGTTATGATCAAAGTGCTTCACTTTTTGACATTGCTCATTCGCTTGTGACTGCTTTGAATTTGGTGGCATGACTATCTCAAATCTATCATCAACTATACCCATTGTCAACCGACCTCTACCCATCTCCAATATCATATTGGCAGTGGCTTGGAAAGGTCTTCCTAAGAGCAGCTCATTCCCTTGCTCAGCTTGCATCTCCATGACAACAAAATCAGTTGGAAACATGAACCTGTCAACTTTGACTAAGACGTCCTCGCAAATACCATACGGTTGTACCACAGAATTGTCTGCAAGTTGAATTGTCATGTTGCTTTGTCGAGATTCTTTAAGACCAAGCTTTTTGAATGTAGAGAGGGGCATCCAGTTGATACTTGCCCTGGAATCACACAATGGTTCACCAAATTTCACCTTCCCAATATAGCATGAAATATTGAAACAGCCCGGATCTTGTCACTTTGGTGGTAATTTTCCTAGAATAAAAGTGTTGACCTGTTCCTTAAGCACCATCACCTCAGTGTCTGGAAACTTCCTCTTCTTGGTAATTATATTCTTTAAGAACTTACCATAGGAGGGTATCTTCTCAATAGCCTCTAGCAAGGGAATATTGACTGAAAGTTTCCTAAAACTATCCACGAACTTTTTGAATTGTGCATCAAATTTCTTTGCCTATAGACTATTTGGATAAGGAACCGGGACAGTCTGTACCCTCTGATGTGGTGGCACATAAGGTGTCCTCTTCTCAACCTCTTTCTCTGCAATGGGCTCTTCTGTGACCGTCTCTGCATCATCCTCCACTGTCTCTATAACTACAACATCCTCTGCGGCCTCACCTACGTCTTCTTGTTGTGGTGTGCTCGGTTCATCGGCCTTGGAGTTTAAAAGTTTCTTTCCACTCCTCAATAGAATGGCCTTGGCTTGATGGTTCTTTCTGGGAACATCAGTATTCCTCGGGAAACCTTGCATTGTGGGCTTCTTTAGACTCACAATCTTCACTGCCATCTGTGCTAAAGATGTCTTAAGTGTCCTCATTTGTGCCTTGTGGCTTTGTAGCGTCTGTCCAAACTGATTCATAAATTCCCCTTGAGTTTGCAGCTGCTTGCTGAAAGTGCTCATGAGTTCTTAGTTTTGTTTCATAATTTTATTGAGCAACTCATTACTCTTCTCCTCAGTAGTAGGTTGTCGTTTGGCATCCGGATCCTATAGAAAGTTATTGGGATCCTTCCATAAGAACTTCTTATCCTTCCTCCAAGAGTAATCATTATTCCTAGACCCTTGTTGTTGGCGCATAAATTTGACCTGTGCCTCATCATCATATCCTTCGTCCTCTTTTGCTAGAAATCTCTTTTCTATCAGGTCCATCTTCTCATTTAGCTCTTTAATTGCCTTTGATTCCCCTGTAACTCTAACATGTTTCAGTGCATCTCTATTATCCCATGACTGTTTCTTGGCCATGTTCTTCAAGATCTCCCAACACCTTGTACATGTGTTGTTCAAGAAGAAGCTCGAGCCCGCTGAATCTAAGTTGATCTGTCATGCTCATTGAGAGCAAAGTAGAAAATTTTAACTTGCTTGTCCTTATCCATTCCATGATGTGGGCACTTCCTTAGCATGATCTGAAAGCGCTCCCATGTCTCTAAATAAGTCTCACCATCCTTTTGACATAAGTTATGGATCTTTCTCATGAGGTCATTCGTCTTCTCGGGCGGGACGATGATGGATCTATGGTCAGGGAAAACTACATGATATGTTTCACTATAATTAATTAGTATATTTAAAGTGGATTGTTGAGGCAACTAAGTTGTAAAACATAAACAACATTGAGTTAAATTATTACCATGGGATCTCAATCCCTCATCACAGAATGCCACTGCCTCTCAAGGCTTACATCATCACCATGGGATAGCAATCCCTTATCTCAACATCAGAGGATAACACCTCAACTAGGCACTCAGCCTTCATCTGGTCAATGAACCTTTCACATCATACTGGTGATATGTGTTATCTTATCAACAAGGATTATCATCATTGAGTTTTATACAGAACACATATACCTCATAGCTCTTACCTGGCTATGAATGCACTTGATTCACCTACATGGTTAGTATGCATATCAAGAGAGATAACTGAATCACCAAACATATATCTTTATGATAATCATGCTATTAGGGTTGAAGGTACATGATTGGAACAACATCCATGATCATAGCTACATGAAGCACAAAGTTGTATCTGTAGACAAATTGCATTATTGTTATCAGACCATGAGCATCCACTATGCCTTTATCTTATAAACATAACCGTGTGTCTTATCATCTTATGTAGAATCATCTATAAGTATCAAACATATCACGGTTCACAACCTATCATCCATATAGCATCATCAACTTAGGTTTTTCGGGTTAAGCATAACCTTCACCGAAGGTACCATCTATCCTTACTATAGGTGTGGCGGGTAGCACCATCCCTCACCCAAAGGGATATCGGGAAAGGTAACATCCTTCACTAAAATCCTATCGGCTAGGGCACTTAGCCACACATATCGGTCAACGATGGGGTGCATCCATGCATAAGGGATATCGGGCAAACAGAGATGATGTGTACCATGCAACTGGTCCAGAAGCTTTGTATTGTGCACCCAAGGAACCAGGGGTGATAACGTGCAACTTATACCATGAAACCAAGGAGCAGGGGGTGTCGGGCAACACAACTATCCCTAACGACCAAGACCCTATCACCCATTAGGGTTAGAGTTCATATCGGGCAGCCTTCTTCACCATATCGGCCATGGCACCCAAGCTCAACACTATGTCGCCCAACAAGCTTACTACAAAAAACAACACCAAGGCACCACAAGGTGGCCTGTCATCCAACTGGGTTAGGCACTACATCTCGGTCACCACTAAGGCACCTATTAGGGTTTCACTACCCAAGCATCATATCGGGCAATAACAAAACTAGCCTATGTCACCCAAGGTACAAAACAGAGGTATCTACTAAGCACCATGTCGGCCAAAGGCACAACACCAACTAAGGCAAAGGTACATCTCGGTCAAGGCATATCACCCAAGGACACTAGCAAGGTTAAGGGGTCATATCGTGCAACAAAGCCAACAGAACTCAACTTATCATATTGTCCAAGCCAAAACCCTAGAAGAGGGGTATCGTGCAAAGCACAAGGTCCATATCAGTTTGTTCATCATAAAACCCTAATAGATCAAGAGAGTTGGCTCACCTCTCAACAACTAAGAGAGAGGGGTTTTGTACAACCTCCATCACATATTGGGCAACAAGGTCAACGTCCAACCAAGGCTCACCTCTCAAATCCATGGTGAGAGAAGGGTATTGCCCAAGCAACTAGAGCATAGACTCACCTCTCAACAACTAAGTGAGAGGGGTTTTGCCTACACCACTAGAGCTCGAACTCACTTCTCAAAACCAAATGGGAGATAAAGGGGTTTTGCCCAAGGAACCCTAAACTCATGGTTCGGCTACCAAGGTCAAGAACACATCAACAACATATCCATCATATATTCAATAAGATTAAAGGTACAAACTAGGGAAAGAAACATATCTAACAAGATGGATGGCCGATCAATATGAAACATAAACATGCAATAAGAAAAGGAAGTAGTATAGCTAGGGTTAGGAGTTATGTAACCCGCCTTAAGCAAGCTCCAAGCTCCAAGCACCAAGCTCCCAAGCTCTAAGCACCACCACAAGAAGAGAAGCAAGACACACTCTAGGGTTTGGCCACCACTAGAGGAAGAAGAAGACTCCAAGAAGATCGGCCACCAAGCTCACCAAGGGGAGGTATCGTCCACCAAGAAAGAAGGGAAGCAGCTAAGGAACTAAAGGGATCCTAAGAAAGAGAAAGGAGAGGTATATATAGAAGAGGATGAAGGGGAGACTAAGGCAAGGTGTCGCCCAACCTAGGGACACTTGTCCATGGGGCAAAGCCACCTACCATCTCGCCCACCACCACATGTCCAAAGCATTTGCCACATGCAAGCAACAAGCACCAATTGTCCACAAGGGGGTGATACAAACGAAGCTAGAAGGGAGATGTGTGTCGCCTAAGAGGCAACCCATTCACCCTTGTCTGATACAACCTCCTCGGCCGACACACCCACCAAGCCTTGGCCGATACACCTAGGGCTTGCCCGACACAAGGCCCAACAAAGCAAGGCAAAGCCCAAACAAGGCTCAATAAGGCAAAACAAAGCCCAAAGCTATTCAAACAACAAGCCCAACCCATCCTCTCAACCCTAGAGGATGCAAGGAGAGAGAGAAACATCTCTCAAGGTGTCAAACTTGCACATCAATCCTAAAGATTGGGTTATTTGCAAGTAGCACCTCCAACTCTCAGCAAAGCACAAACAAACCCTAATCACCATTTGAGGTGATTAGTAAGCATCTAAACATAAGGTTTAGGCAAAACAAACAGGGTAAGCTCAAAACGAAGGTCGGGGTCCTTTCAATAGAATACTCATGCCACTTATTGATTATCATTTTATTCAATGCATGGCTGGTGACGAGATGTCCATAGGTGAAGAGTACAAGAGGATTAGGACATCAAAGTGAGAACATGGAGAACCTAATAAAAGATTGGGAGTGCCTTGGTGGCGTGCCATTATCCACCTCAGTTAAATTTCATGTTTTATGATTAATTGTTTGTGAACTATGTCACCAATTTGTATTAATTTTTCCTTTTTTATAAATTTTGAGAATGAGAATATAATGTTTCCTATGATGGTTACACTTTCAATTATTCTTTATGTATGATATTCAATGTTTGTGACACTCCCATCAATATTATGAGTTAGGAATTGACGCTTCCGCTCATGTGCATGTTTGAAAATTTTGAGATGCTACAAACTCGTTTTGTAAATACAATGTGATTTTATTGTTTCTCTGAAAATAGTAAATATGATATTTATGACAAAACAGTAAACAATTTACGTTGTATTATAAAAAGAATCTTTTTATTATAATTTTACCAATCTCGTTATAATTTTAGTTATCCCATTACAATATGCATCTTCCCATTACAAAATAGATGAATGAATAACTAACTCTAATTACCCACATATAACATATTGATCATATGCGAGGCAACTACCATGCGAGCCTACGAGGAATCCTTCACTACGGCTCATTTTTTTGATGTGCACTTCGTGTACCTGAAAAGACGTCTTGTGAAATGGAACTGCCACAGCCAAATCAATAAATTAATGACTCTCACCTTTAACTAGATTAATATAGTATTGAAATCGGCTTCAATCTTGGCTATATATAGTATATCAGCCTCTATTTAATGTGACAACTACTGCGAACATTTAATTTTGAGAATCAATCAACCAATTCTCTTTTACCCATCCATGTCTGTTTTTGTTTTATAATTTTTATTTAAAGATTGTCGATCATTATTTCTTCCTTTCTCTATAGTCATTAGTTATTTATTATGTTATCATAATCGTAGTGTTCTAATTATACAAAGGGAAACTAAGTTACAAATATCATAAATGTGTAGTGTGCGGCTGGTCACACTATTAATGGATCTGTCTATATTCTAGGTATGATAAAATTTTGAGTTGTTAAAATCCCAACTTTGGGTCAATATCCGGTTAGAAAAAGATGCAAATCATTCGCAATAGAATCTTGATCACACCGTCCAAAATCTAACTCGACAGAGGTTGTTAAATATAAACTCAAACAACACTGAACTTAGATTTCAATTTTTTGGAACTGACTAGATTCATCAAATTAGAATCTATAAGTTATTTTTATCAAAATTATAATTCTACATAATTTATATTTTTATTCAGTCTAACATGCAACAAACAAACCGGGGCTGGATTTTTGTAAACATAGAACCGTCGTGATTAGGAAAATTATAACCCATAAGCGATTAGGATCCATGTTTCGATCGATTTGTTTGAACTCAAAATTGACTTGAATTGTCAAAATTAAAACTTAGAACTAAACTTTTTTCTTATTAGACAAATTTGGTTCACGAGTTCAGATAAAGCATTGACATCCCTAATAAAAACAGAAGACCCGGCCCTTTTCCTATGCATACATACGTATGAGTACATATCCTTAGATATCAGTTGGTATTTTTACCGGTTAGCTCGTTTCATAGATAGAATGCCCAACCCTTTTACTATGCTAGGCACTATGCACAGACACGAGATGATATTTTTAGGAACTAGCTCATTTCATAAAGTCCGACGTAGAGGTTGTAATACGGTAAAAGGTTCAACTTATTGATATAGTATAACACAATATCAGTTCTTTGTGTACCTGTGATGTAAGGTTTACACCTACTCTTCCACGTGTTAATAAAACACTGAAAAATATGAGTTTGCTATAATTTTGTCTCTCATATTCTTATTGTTGTAACTGGCCCGAAAAAATCAATGGATCCTGCAGTCCTGAGAATAATGAAAAGAGAAAGAGAAAATGATATATTGATAAAGCACGGAGTTGCCATCCGGTTTTGTACGTAAAATAAGAAAAAATGAAGGTGGATTTAAATCAGTGAGAAAACATAAAAATTTTGATTTTGACTCCACCCCAGAGACTGGTAAGAAAGGTATGCATAATTTAGACATTGAATTCGGTTATCCACTTATAAGTGGAGAAGGATTAACACATAACTCGTCTGATAATGATAATGCAACCTTCTTAGTCATCTTGGATAAAAATAGTGGTGATTGAGGTTACTATTATGAAAAACGGCGACAAAAATGATAAAAAGGTTAATTTTATGTTTGCGGACCTTCAACACTGGAGATGGATGTCGCTTTCTCAGCCCCTAAAGGTCCTACTTTTTAGGTGTGTTGTAGTCTCAGTCGCCTCAGATCCATAATGATTTCTCCAGAGTAAGGACAACCTATGACTTAGACAATATCTTGTGTTTGACGGAGATATGGGAACATAGTGCAAGACATACCTTATCCTGGAATAAGTCCAATGACTATTCTCGTAGAGATATATGTGATCCATTTAAAAGTAGCACATGGACGACAATCGTTGACATCCTCCTGGTGTAGCACATGGGCAACAAAAGCTTCAATGCCTCTATGTAGTCCACGTGGACCACCACAAACTCCACGTTGAGCTTCTAGAGAAAACATGAAGGAGTTGCTCTTTCTTTTGTCAACGTGCTAGTGCCTACTTATTTTACCCTTACAATCTCTCCCCTTCAGATAAGACTACTAGGCTCTCTCACACGTTACTAGAACTATGAGACGAGGACTTTTGAGACAATATCTTGACTTTCTCTCTAGACTTTATGTCTATTATGTGTCTTGAGCCTTGGCCACCCTCTCTCCTTATATAGGAGTATATGGCTAGGGTTTCCAAAACCTAAGAGATATGAAAGGTCACATCTCATGGCTTGATGGCTGCTGTGGAGAACCAGTCGATCGATAGACCATCCAGTCAGTCGACTGGCACACCAATCGATCGACTAGACTATCCACTCGGTCGATTGATTTGTGGTCAACGATGCAATAGTACTATCTTTTGATCGATGGTTAATGCACATCATCACACATATAATTAGTCATTTGATCCAGTCAAACTAGTCCTTTGACTTAGTCAAATTGGTCATTTCACATCCAATCAACCGAGTGAACATTCCAGTTGGTCGACACGGTATTTTGACCATACCTTGGGAATCTAGTTCAGTCAGTTAGTTAGACACTCTACTAGTTGACTTGTTGGTTCCATCGTCCAGGGTCAGTAAGATCTAGTTGGTCGACTGGTTGTGCCAATATTGTTTAATTTGATTACCTAAATACTTTTAGTAAATCAAGTTAATTCTTAGCTGTTCGTAAATAAACTTCTATTCCAACTATATCCAATGTGTGTGACCCTACAGGTCTCATATTACATTGGCAGTAAAATCCATAACCATTATGAGTACACAAGCAATGAGTGGTATCTAGAAACATATCGGATGTGCCTACTTGCATGTAGGACTTGAGTCCCTACGACTCCTATTTGCTTCCAGACAATTCAATTGAGAAATTTATGAAAAATGACATATTTAAGGTAGTATTGAATAATAATTACACTTTCAGTCTAGAAGAATGTTTATTTACATAAAACCTTGAACCGTGTTAAAGTGGGTAAAAATGGATGGTTTAAATAGGAGGAAAATGTGGGAAAATGGGGAAAATTTTGTAAAAAGGATAAAATGTGGAAAATGATATGAACTCTATCATTAACTAGATAATTAACATGTTAAGTATGATTTTCTACTGAGTGAGCAAAAATGGAGTGTCAATGCTTATGATGGACAACTCTTACGCATTATCATCAATACATGTAATTTTTCATTAATCAAAATAGAATATATTTTTTGGTCTCATCCCTCACTATGCATAGGGGAGTGAAAAAATGTTTTGTGTCAGGAAACACTTGGGTTGATGTAAAATAGTACAATTCAAAATTGACCTAGAACCCAATTTACAATAAAGTGTTAAATCTATAACTAGACCCAATTTTAAATTTGTAGACCAACATTGAGACAGACAGTAGTCCCATTTCTAGAACCATGCAAAACCAATTTTCATCCTAATATTTCCCTATCTCACCCCTTTTCCTTGATTTCCACAAGTCTCTCCCTCTTGTTGCTCCCTTTGTTCCTCTGAATCGATATCTAGAGGAAAAATTCCCTAGTTGTTACCTTTGTCCCCACCTCCAAACTCATTCATCTATTTCTAAAATATAGGGTTATCTCTCTAGTGGGAATGAGAAGAGCGAGAGTAAAGCAAGTTTCAGTCTGAAATGCCTTCACAGTCTGCAAAAAATTGAATGGTAGGGAATTTCATGTTGTGCTTTTGATTTATGTCTATAAGTGTTTTCTTGTACATAGTGAGTTTTCTCTCTCTCTCTCCTATCCAATAGCTTGGATAGCTTAAACCCTCTCCTACATATTAGAACCAATCTCATGTACAATCCACTTGGGACCACTTTATAGTATTATTTTTAGCTTGTCATTTGGGCCAGGCCACGTCTGCACTATCCCCCTTGGAAAAGAAGATCCTTCCACCCCATTGTGTATGATTAAGTTAAGACAATGATTCAACATCTTCATACTTAGGATATTTGTTTGGAAAAACTCCCCCAGGATCAAGAAAGTAGGCTTGTCTGACCGTGTTCTTCATTATCACTCCCTCCTAATAAAGTAAACAAAAAGGACTCGTTGCCCCAAAATTGAATGTTGAATTCCAATGAGCTTCTCTTGTAGCTCTAGAATAGCTTTTATCCATGAAATTAATTCTATCTTTTACCTACTTCCTTTCCCACTACCTTAAGATTGAATATCAGATGCGAGATTTTGAATATGAAAATTTTAGAGTCCTTATCAAATAACATTTTATCCAATTCTAGCAAAAATGGAGTTCAACAAGTATAATTGTATTTTATTAGAAATATATTTTGAATAACATACATATTTACAATTTTTTATAATATAAATTTAGTATTATGATTACATTGCAAAGAAATTATAAAGTTATAAAACTTAAATATCAGTTCCAGTTTAAATGAATTATTTATCTCAATTGCTATACTATTTTACTAGGTCAGATTAAAATATTACATAATGATATCTATGTGATTTTAGATAAAATTCGGTTAAAATGTTCTTGATGGTATCCTATTTGAGTTGCAACCATTTACATGCCAACTAAAATGATTGCATTGTGGATGTCTTCCTCCACCAAGAAATGATATTTATATACAATCCACTCTTCGATTTTGATTAATAATAGTTTAGATATATGAACGGAAATGTGTAAGAGTTATCCATAATAAGAATAATTAGAACCCAACAACTATGATAATAGATAAATAATTAATGACTAAAAAGGAAGAAATAATTATTAACAATCTTTAACCAAAAACTGAAAACAAAAATTGTCATGGGTGGGCAAAAGAGAATTGGTTCTCTGATTCAATGATAAATATAAATGCTCGTAGTAGTTGACACAAAAAGGGATGCTAGTTTTGGTGGGAGGATAGATGAGATCGAGGCATATTTTAATATTATACTAATTCAGTGAAATGGTGTGAGGCCGAAAGAGGTGAAAGAGTCATTAATCTACTAACTTGATTGTGGCAGTTCCATTTCACAAAATGTCTTTTTTAGTATATTGAGTGCATAGTAGAAAAATGAGCAGTGGAGGAGGATTCCTCGGAGGCTCACATGGTAGACTGTCTTTATATATATATATATATATATATATATATATATATATATATATATATATAACTTTGTAATTTATATATATATATATATAACTTTGTAACTTTTGAGTTTAGAAAGAAACTGAAACTTATGTTCTTAAAGAAAATAAGAGTTGCATTAGATTATAAAGATAATTTCATTCATGCACTTACTACTTCATAAGAGACACATCACAAGGATGTTCTAAATATTTATTGTAGTTTATATGACTTCTTCACAGAAATCTCAAAATATGTCGGCATCAACATCTAAAGCTTGTATCCCAAAGGTATGTTCAGAATCAAGTTATATATATATATATATATATATAGAGAGAGAGAGAGAGAGAGTCAGGCTAGAATACACTCGAGTGTACGGATCACACGAATACACTCAAGTGTATTTGCAAATACAAGACTATTTTTTGCAAAATGTAAAACATTGATCTTCACTGTCATACTATAACTAAGCTACATACAAATTTTAAGCCCATTTGGATGAGTGTAAGTCACTCATCCAAGGGCAACAAAATCGACGCGCAAAACTAAATTGAAATGCATAATTTTTGCGGTCTTCAAAACACAAGCTATACATATCCAAATGTGCTCAAATTTTGCGTATGAGTTGTTCAAGAGATGTTTAAGAAGATCAATGAATTACATTTTCAAAAAAAATATTGCATCGTGAAAAACTACTTGAGTGTATTCTACTCCGGATATACTTGAGTGTATTCTAGCCTGACTCTCTCTCTCTCTCTCTCTCTCTCTCTCTCTCTCTATATATATATATATATATATATATATATATATATATATATATATATATATATATATACATATATATATATATATGATTGGGAGTCTATAGTTAAAGGTATACAAAACTTTCTATACCGGAGTCTGTTTAGCATAGTTAAAATGAAATTTAATGTAATCAACTATACAGATGTAAGATATATGGTTTGGATTAGATGTTATTAAAATTGCATGGTGATTACATTTGTACTTTATTAGATACAAAATCAAAATATTTCAATAGTAGTTGTTGATTTTCAGAGTTACCATTCATTTCTATGATCGTAAAAGTTTAGGATGAAGGTTCTACACTGATCTAATTGGGATGATTTTTGAAACATAACCTATATACATAGTATATTGTAAATCAAAACGGTTGGATCATCCAAGAAGTCTTGAAAATTATGCAAATAAGATTTAGGTATAGGAAATTTCCTATCCCTTAGGGATAGAGTCCCTTTTGAGCCAGAAAATTTCTTACTTCTCAATTGCGTCCGCTCCAGTCTCGCACCCTGGCAATGGGGGTGGCGGTACTGGGAATGCAGGTCGGTCTGCCATGCCTAGGTCTCAAGCTAAGCATACACTATCAAGGAATCAATGGAAAAAGAAGATCCTGGTTGTGAGTGAATCAAGGAGCTGGTCTGAATTTTGTAAGGGGCTCGAGGAAGCAGATTGATCCTCCCTAAAGCATTGTTCTATTGAGTTAAAGGATGGAGCAATTCATTACCCTAGGTCAATTGCTGAGAGGAATCTGAAGAAGTGGGAGAATATAGTCGTTGATTATGTTATTGGACTGAAGCCGCATTGGATTACTCTCCATTGCCATCTTACAACGCTCTGGAAGCTGAAGTCGGACTTTAAAATCTTATCTCGTGGTAATGATTTCTTTGTCATTCGTTTCTCTATTCCCCGGGATATGTGTACTGCATTGGAGTAGGGGCCATGGTCGGTTGCTGGTAAACCTCTTCTTCTTAAGAAGTGGCAAAGGGGAGAACCCCTGGAGAAACTCAAACTCACTAAAGTGTCAGTCTGGGTGAGAGTCCATGATCTACCCCTAGAGATATGAGATGAAGATATGTTCAGCCTGATTGGAATCTTCATTGGCAAGCCATTGAGAGCTGATAAGCCTACAAGGGAGTTGAAGAGATTAGAATTTGCAACGATTCAGGTTCTGATCCCAGCATCCTCCTTGTTTCTGTCTGAGGTGAACCTTACCAATGATGATGGTATTACTAATACTGTTAAACTTATTTACGAGTTGTTTCTCTTATGTTGTATAGCTTGTGGAACGTTTGGGCATAGTCAGGGAGAATGTGTGAGAGATGTTCCTCCCACTATTACCCAGCAATGGAAAGGCAAGGAGAAGATCGTTGCTGCAGTAGATGAGTTCTATGACTGCCCGACTACTGAAGCCTCGGTGTTTGTTAATACTCCCCAACCAAAAGTCATTGCTAATGCTATGGTGGATTCTTCTAGTATTCTGACAACATCTGTGGTGGGAGATGCATTGATAAATCTGAATAGCAGCCTGATGCCATTGACTCTAATTGAAGGAAGATGGATGACTTCTAAGTCAAGATCTCCCCCCCAGGCATTTCCCTAAATGTGTTGGTCCCCCCAGGCATTTCTCTAAATGTGTTGGTACTAGTATGAATATACAAGTTACTCCTAATAAATTTTCTCTATTGGATATTGGCATAGACGAAGTCAGTTCGACGGACCTAGAATCTGTAGTGAATCAAGTCTTTAACAATGGTCAGGCTTTTCTCCATTATGTCCTGGAATGTTAGAGGAGCACATAATACGACTCTACATATCCAGGAACAAATTAGGAGGTCTGCAGTGGATATTGTCATTATTTTGGAATCTATATTCTCTAAAAATAGCTTGTCATCTGATATTAAGGATCTCTAGAGGGATGCTTATTTCTTAGATAATTTTGACTACTATAAATATACCAGGATTATCATCTTGTGGAAGGATCCGGCTATATCTATTAGTAAGATGTCAGATGGTGAACAATTTATTCATTGCAAAGTTTCTTTGGATGAGGAGAGCTTCCATTTAACTATTGTGTATGGTTGTAATGATGATAGGGAAAGAACTCTTTGTGGGATGGTCTTTGTAATCTGTCTATCTCTAGGGACTGGTGTGTCTTGGGAGATTTCATTGTTTTGAAAAGATGGGGAAACATCCTCCTTCTGCTATGAGCATGGAGAGTTTTAACAATACAGTTCGAGACACTTATTTATATGAGATCCCTGGTAAGGGTCCTTTCTTTACATGGGATAGTAAGAGTAAAAATAGTGTGAGAACCTTCTCTAGGATAGATCGTATGTTTGGGAATTTGAGCCTTCTTAAAACTTTTCCTACTGTTTGGGGGGAAGTTGTTTCCAATTATGCTTGTGATCATAAGATCCTTATTTTGCATCTACGCAATAGGAAGAGATTCTGTGGTCCCTTCATGTTCATCAATTCATGGTCTTATAAAGGGGATTTTCTTGACATTGTTAAAAATGCATGGGCTTTGAATGTTTATGGAGTCCCTATGTATAAAGTATACATAAAGCTAAATGTTGTGAAAACGGCCCTTATTAAGTGGAATAAAGGGAAGGTTGAGAATTTCTCTTCTAAAGCTAAGAGGCTGGAGGTTGAGGCTCATTTTCTTTAAATCCAAGCGGATAGAGATCCTTGCAATGTTTCTCTACATGCTGAAGTTAATGCTATTAGGTTGGAAGTTGTTGCTGCTATTAAGGATGAGAAGGCCTATTTCAAATAAAAATTGAGGGTGCAGTGGCTTAAATCTGGGGATCAAAACACTAAATTCTTCTACTCCTCTCTCAAAGTCAGGAGAATGAGGAATACCATTTATAACCTGGAAATTGATGGTTTCTTTTGTTTAGATGATGAGGTTATTTCTAATCATATTTATGAATACTATGACAACTTCTTTAATTCTTCAAGTTGTGACACTAGTTAGTGGAATGGTGAGTGGCACATGCCCCATATTTCTAATTCACTATTTGCTTCTCTGAGGAGGCTACTTTCAATTGAAGATATTGAAAAGGCATTTAAAGGTATGGGTGTGGATAACGCCCCAGGACCTGATGGTTTTAACTCTATGTTTTTCAAGGTGACTTGGGATATGGTAGGGGTGATATAATAAAAGCTATCAAAAGTTTTTTCTCTAACTCCAAGTTGTTGGGGGAATGTAATCGTTCCTTTATAGTCTTGGTCCCCAAGGTCAGAGATGCCTCTACTATTAAAGATTTTAGGTCGATATCCTTATGTAATATCTTATACAGAGTCATTACCAAGATTATGGTGCCAAACTTTGATATATCATGCCTGATATTATAAGCCTTAATCAAATGGTGTTTGTGAAAGGTAGAAGAATTGGTGATGCTATTTTGCTAGCTAATGAGATTTTAAACTCTTTCAATGCTCAGGGCTCTTCTAAGTTTTGTGTCAAAGCTGACTTGTCCAAGGCTTTTGACTTGGTTAATAGAAGTTTCATTATTATGATGCTTGGTAAAATGGGGTTTCCCCAGTGCTGGATTGGTTGGGTGGAGGCTTGCTTTAAATCAGATTCGTCCCAAGTCCTTATAAATGGTTCTCCTTCTAGAATCTTTTATTCTTCTAATGGTGTGAGGCAGGGTGACCCTTTGTCACCTTTTCTCTTTGTTATTGCTATGAAAGGCCTTTCCATGTTAATTGACCACCAAGTTAAAGAAGGCGTCCTTAAATAATGTCCAAGCCTCTAAGAATTTCAACATCTCTCATTTGTTATTTGTTGATGATTTGATGATATTTCTTAAAGAGAATGAGAAGAATTATAGAAATTTGCTTAAGGTTCTTCATACGTTTGAGGGCCTCTCTGGTCTTAATTTATACTGTGATAAGAGTCAACTTTTCCTAAGTAAAAATGCTATCCCTCCTGATATGGTGTCTTAGAGTATCCCTTCTTTTAACTTACCTGTTAAATACTTGGGTTTACCTCTGTTCACGGGCAGACTTACCAAAAACATTTGTGCTCATATCATTGATAAGATGAAGATGAAATTGGATGATTTAAAGGGGCATTTGCTCTCCATGGCTGGTAGGGTTGAACTCAGTATCTCGACCTTAACTTCATATCACATATTCTGGATAGCAGCTTTCCCTCTTCCTGTTGTTGTGACTGATGAGCTGGAGAAGATCATGAGACGTTTTATTTTGGGTAGAATCTGCTGATACTAAGAGAAATTTACACTTTCTTTCTTGGAATGACATTTGCAGACCAAGAAAGGAAGGGGGTCTTGGTGTTCGTCATATTAAAGATTGGATTCAAGCTGGTCTTTTGAAAAACCTATGGGATGTTGCTACTAAAAAGAATACCCTTTAGGTAAAATGGATACATGAAAGATATATTCTTGATTCTTTTGTTTGGTCTGTCACCGCTAAATCTTCTTGCTCTTGGATGTGGAGAAGACTTCTTAGGAAAAGAGAACTTCTCATTTCTCTAATCGAATTGAAGGTCGGTAATGGGGAATCCTTTCTGTTATGGTTTGATCCATGGTGTCCTTATAATACTCTTTTCTCAGACCATGTGGATTATCGTTGAAGTTTAGAATGAAAGATGGTGGTATGACTAAAGTCAGTTCCTACATAAATAAGGAGTTATGTATCTGGAGCTTCCCAGCTGTTAGGGGTTCTGAAGTTGCTCAAGCTTTTCTTGAAAGGTTGTCTCCTCTTGTTCCGAACAAGGAAGATCATGTTTTGTTCAAGGGAAAGTCTTATGTCTCTAGAAGATCGTTATGGAATGCTTGTAGGTCTATAAGTCCACATGTTGATTGGGGGACTTGGATCTGGGCCAAGTTTTTGCCTAGGAAAGTTTCTATCTTCTTATGAATAGTTTTCCTAAATCATTTAACTACTATGGATATGCTGCAAAGGTTTGGATATTCTCTTGCATCAAAGTGTTGTCTCTGTGATAATGTTGAAGAGACCAAGTCTCATCTCTTTTATGATTGTTCTTTTACTGGAGTTATATGGAGAAGATTCAGCCTGGAATTTGGTGATTTTCCTGAAGATGATGATGACCTTATTAAATTTGGGGGTCCCAAAAAAGTTTTGGCTTGTTTCATCTTATTTCACATTTGGGAGGAGCGTAATCATAGGATTTTCGATAGCTATAGTAACAGTATAGATAGGGTTTGGTTCTCTAGTCTTCAATTAGCTGATATTTGTAAAGAGTTAATTCTTCTCTTTTTCTTATGTTTTGTAATTAGTTCTGAAAATTAATATAAAAGAGGCAACACACTGGGTACAACAATATATATATATATATATATGGCTAAAAGAATTGTTTACCTGAGTACATGTAGATTCTATGTACCCACCTTCATTTATGGTGATTGTAAAATTTCTACTGAATAATCCAAGCTCATGGATGTAAAGTGCACCCTTTAGATAATATTTGTACAAAAAATCACCACAATCTAATATTCATAGGTCATCCAGCGAAAGAAAATGTGTATTTTCTAATCAACGGTAAGTTGTAGAAATTACATAAATCATTGAATGAGATATTGATATATCTCATGATCTATATCTGATAAGATTATGATTTTTTTAAAGACATCTAATCTATATAGTGTTGAATCAATATATATGGTTAGATTTTATCAACATACTCTACATGTGCTATTTTAATGGCCGATACATATAGGTTACATGTACCGACGGATACACACTTTCTAACCTCTCTCTCTCTCTCTCTATATATATATATATATATATATATATATATATATTTGTGTGTGTGTGTCTATTCAATTCTATCAAGATTCAAATCTAACCTATTTTGATTGTTGGCTCAAAGTCATGGCCCTAGTCGAACCACAAAAAAATGTGGGTAGGGTTGTGGGCGGCTCGTGTTGAACCCAACTCAATGCTCAACCTAGATGTACCTGGGTCGAAAAATCTGATTGTATCTCTATAGATCCAGAATCTGTTGGAAACTTCTAGATTTTCATATGTTCAACATCTATTTTGCAGCATCGTGCAAGAAGCCATAGAATGCAGTACAAGACCTAAATCACATAACGGAATCCTTATACACATGAACATATATATGACCCAGTTACCTCAGACTAGACAATGAAAAAACAAATAGGTGGGATCCCACAAAAATTATATATGCTACAATTGAATCAAATCCCAAAAATTTGTTAGGTAAAAACACTTTGACCACTAACAACAAGGGGATAGAACATAAGAGTGGGTTGTCAATGATCAAATTATGTCACATATATACTCCTAAAGGCATGGCCCTCGTGGATATCTACACTATATATTGTATTAAAATGCATATGAAAGGAGGAAAATATAACTTTTGACGCCATCTTTTAGAATTATAAACTAGTTCTTGTGTAAATAGAATACACTCTTGTCTTTATTTTTTAAAATTGTGAACTAATTTTTGTGTGTCCTAGACTATATGTAGTTATGTACATCTTTAACGTTCTTAATTTCACATCTTTATAGAAGGGATTGTATATGATGTTTTCGTTCTTTTTTTTAGTTACAAATTAGCTTTTGTATTCCAATTAGGCAGCCATGCCATGATAATATACTAATGGAAAAATGAGATGTAAAGAGTAGCTCACTTTCCCACTGATAAATTATTGTCTCACTTGATTGAGCTCAGAATCCACCTAGAGATGATGCAATTCTGATAGATAAAATAGTGTTTAGTGAGTAACTGACATTTCAAACAGGGAAGGGTACAAGAGAATGCACTGATAGGTTTGGTGGATCGGACATGGTGGCAATGACGATTAAGAGCCAACTGTTTTAAATTCAGTACTCTTCTCTGTTTTACGTTTACTCCCGTTTGAATACCAATTGGTCTATACGTAATTTGTTTTGAAAAAAAAAACCAATATAGCACACTTTTGTAAAAATATTTATCAATATAGCACACTTTGCATAATATTTTTACATTTTAGTTTACAAAAACTACTTTATGTAGAGTTTTTTGTATTCGGAACTGAAAAGCACTACAAGTATTGGCATATTTATTTAAAAAATAAAAAAAATGAAGGAAAAAAACAAAATTTCAATATCGAGTGGTGCTTTCTACTTTTATAACTCAATATAGCATCAAGTTGAAAGTGTCACCCAATGTGGTGCTCTTGACTTTTTTTATTTTTTTTTCAATTTTTTTTAATAATAAACACGTCAATAGTTGTGACTTTTTTAATTTTGCATACAAAAACGCCATTTTAAATGGTGGGTTCTACATAAATTGTGTTATTTTGAAAAATATTTTGCAAAGTATGCTATGTTGGTAAATTTTTTTTATAAAAGTATGACTAAATTGGTTTTTTGTCAATGTGTTTTTAACTAGTCGTATTGGGTTGCGAGGAAGACAAAGCTTTGCTATTTCTTCGTCTAGATAACGAAACAGTCTTGCAGACGACTGTAGATGTCCATGGAGGCCTATTATATTAACATCTCAAAAATTACAGGCATGTAGTAGCTAATATTTTATGCAACGATTATCACATCACATGATTATATACATAGCTGCATGTGTACAAGGTCGTGCCTTGCATCAAGTGGTTGCTCAGGCAAGCCCTGTACGGCCGTACTGGAGCTGCTCGATAGACTGCTGGATGCCTGGCTAATCGATGAATCAATAAATCATGGGGAGAAGGCATCGGAATCGTCGATCCACCTGTTCCGGGACCCATTGGCTGCCTCTGCCTCGTCGGACAGGAAGGCCAGATGTGTCCGTACGGCCTCTTGGATCTGAAGCGCGCGTTTATGGTGGCGGATTCGGCGGAGCACGGCGTCCTTGGACGGGCCCGCCGCTGAGGAGGAGGAGAAAGATGACTTGATGTGAAGGCAGCTGGTGACGGGCGCTCTGTCGGCCCCCTGGCTGTAGTAGTCTTGGCGATAGGACGACTGAAGGGTAGAGGCCTGCCCCGTGGTTGCGGCTGCGGAAGATGGTGGGTCAGCAGGAGAGAAAGCTGGGATCTTCTTGGAAAGAAGGAAAGCCATGGAGAGCAGAACCAAGTGGGAGTGGGCGAGCTACTCAGGTGATGGCTGTTTGTTGGGTTGAGAATTAAGGGGATGGATCTTTTTCTCTGGAGTGAAATGGTAAAACATGGCCCAAAGCAAGCGATTAATGAGCTGGGCTGTGAATGAAAAGATGAAGTAGAGCGGAGGGAGAATGATCCCGTCTTTATAGAGGAAGAGGCTACCGGAAGTGCAAAAAAAGGGCTGAGGGATGCCATGGGTATTTGTTGTTGGTGAGCGTGTTGAGAGCTGACGCGGTGGAGGAAACTGCGAGCTCAGACACCCTGCGCAGCCGCCAGGAGGGATCGTAGGACCCACATCGGTATTTCTAAACTTTTAATTGTACATGGTTTTGCTTTGTCCTACTTTCTGTTTTTCTTTTTTCCCTCACGGATTATCTTTTTCCTGATAACCAGGTAAATATCCTAGCATACCGTGAGCGAGGATTCGACGTGTTAAAATGGTAATTGACCGGCGGTCACGTGCAGGTTGACCCTTTTAATATGGTTTTGCGTTGGGGATCTGGCCACCTATTTAAATATGGGTTAAATTTTGACCTAACTCATTTATTGGGGGGGGGGGGGGTGTCTCCTTAATCGACTCATGGGCACCTGCAGGTGACCCACTTATATAGAATAGAAACTAAATATTAAGTTATGTAGATATGTAATTTTGAGAATTTGAAGATATCATATATATTTAATGAGAGTTTGAATAAGTATGTTTTTTACTTAAATATAATATCAATTTGATATATTCAAATAGTTTTTTTTATTTGTCTTGTAAATATTTGTGTATTTGTAACTATAACAAATATTTTTATTTCTACGTTGTACTAATAGAGATGATAACTTCATCCGGATTAGTTTTTATCTTTCAATTACAATAGTATTTTTGTTGTTGGACATCTACATGCATTGACAAATTGTTCCTCTTCTATATTTAACTTTAATCACAAAATTTGAGTGCCTTTTGGGCTAATTTATAACAACACATGTTGTTTTCTATTATGACTGGCGTGAAGTATAATACACTAAATGGTATAGTTTATATTATACAAGAAATAAAATAAGCTATTTGCTTACAGCGAAGACATTGAGATTTACTACAAGTTATATGGTTTACTCATAGGTGGACCTGTGACCTGCCGAGTTGGATTTAGATAAATTTTGTATGATCCTCTTAGAAGTGACCTTTTTGATCCGTAACCATAAAACCACACCAACAATAAAACGAACCAAACCCAGCCCGGCCTACTCATTTGACGGTCTAGGGAGGGTCAAATCAATTGAGCCCGAATTTGATTTTTTTTTCTTTCCAATAAACTTCAGGAACAGCTTGATCTGTTTAAAAAAAAAAATCAAAATTGGGATAAATATCAATCCGCTCTTGAAGTTTGTCCTTCGTCTGAATATAACAAATCAAATGGGCCTGTATTTGAATTTGTTTTCCAATAAACTCCACATCAATTAGTTGCCAAGTAGTTAAGTAGGGTTTAGGTCCTACCTTCTCTATATATTTGGTTGTTTGGTCCTAGGATGTCAATACTTCTAGTAATCATACATATAAATGGCAGCATAACCAAGTTGCAAGGGACGAAATATGCTCATCAGCGCACACTGCATGCACCACTGGTCAGCACAAAGAGGATGTGTCAAATCTGAATCTCGTTGGATCAGGCAAATTTCTAAGCCTCACAATCTACTATAAAAACTAATACAGCAAATGCAACAATATTTGTTGACAGTTAACTTTTAAAGATTTTGTGTGTAGTTACTAAAATTTTGAAAAAGAAAAAATTCTTCCCGAAAGGTTTCTTAGTCATTTGCTTATTTTGTATTCTGCTTTTGATAGTTTTGAGTTTTTATTGATGATAGTTTTTTTTACTTCGATGGTTTCACAATGTAATATATAAAATATGTAATAATTTTATTTTTAGAGCTATAGGTTTCACCCGTATTGGTAACACAATTTGTTATCCGCGCTTCATTTTTAAATATTTTGATTGATTTTGATATTTTATAATATATGTATATATATACAAAGAAAATTAATATAACCAAATGTGAAACATGTCGTCTGAGTCGTTTGACTCCTTGCTTACCCATTTACCATGCAGCGCGGTTCGTGGGTGCGTAATCGCCAGCCCGTTGTGCAGGCGCCTGAGCCTTATCCAATCAAAACACAATAAAAAAATCAGCATGTCGGCCACTGAACCCCATTGCCACCATTCCTAACAAACTGCAATTTTTTATATTTCTTCCCACGCCTTCACATTCTCTTCTCTAAACTAATTCATCCTACCTACGCCAGTCGACACACCCGTCCGTCCAATCGTAACGAGGAACGGGAGAGATCTTTTTCCCAATATCTTTTCCCCTGAACAAGAGGAGTTCTAAATCAATTCAAGTGACATTGTTAGTTGGTGCACCTAGAACTGAAACTTTTACAATTTGTTAGTCCCAGAATCAAGAATTGAAATTTTAAGAATTGTTAGACTTAGAATCGTACCTGATTTTATAATGTCTAATCCGGATCATATTCCATATTTAACTATTTCCATACTTATCAAATACTAATTTATGCATAAGTAGTCGTCTTTTAGAATTGTTAGACTTAGAATCGTACCTGATTTTATAATGTCTAATTCGGATCATAATTCATAAGTAGGTTCACCAAAAAAAATAATGCATAAGTAGTCATCTTTTATTAAAATAGATTTGCATCTTTTTTAAATCATGGATTAATATATAATTTTTCAACCCAGAACCATTATTTCTCTGGTTCAGACACGGCTTTAACAACTAAGTATAAAAAGGAATCTTCGTTATATAATGTAGAAAAATTATATCTAATTACTTCCACTAGAAGTTCTAATATAATAATAGTAGTTATTGTTTTAAATTTAATGTTTCTATTGAGTGTAACATATGCATTTTTTTTATTTTGTTTATGCTTAGTGAAAAAATGGACAACTCGTCCTTACCCGCTACCCTATCCTCCCTTGGCGTGCCCTAACCCCTGGTAGACAATTTTAGTTACGTCATCTAAGGTGGTGAGTACCATTTCTCTTATTAGTAAAGTAACCCTTATTTACCTTACTCTTAGTTACCATTCATGATTTGTCTCTCTTATTGTTGTTTATCGTGTTATATATTATATATTAAGATTATACCATGTTATGGGATAATTCATTAGGGCTAATACAGGAAAGTTGTATCTAAAGTGAAATTTTTGGTATCCACATCCATCTATAGAATATATTTGAACAAGTATCTTGTGAATAAAAGGTATTTTTGATATGTAAAAAGTTATATTAGGGTGAGAAAGAACCATTAGTAATGGTTTACAACAATGTAATAGTCTAGAAATGTGTAATTTGTGTTTTGAAGTGATCAGTTGGCTTTGGCCTGATCTTGGCCATAACTTGACTAACTTACAATGATGTGTCTCGAGATCATCAATTATATCAACCATAGTCGGTCAAGTTTAGGTCAAAATGACCTTATGAAAAATCATTTTGACAAATTAAAGTGACTTATCCACAATTTAACCGAGTAATGATGATTTGGGTGGACTAACTTGTTGTTTGATGTTTGACTTCTACTGATCTTGTAAAGTTTTTCAACTTTCTAGGAAGTCAGATGACTTCTAGCTTGGTTGAGTGAAGTGCTTTCTAAGAATGTCAAGATTTCTTATATCCTTTATTCTGATTAGATATCATTCTCTTCCTTACTATTTTTGTAGGAAAACTTTATCATTTGTTCAAGTGTGTTAAACCCCCTATATAGGTATAAGAGAACAAAAAGATTAATATATATTATATATAAGATAATTCTTGTTAGGTGTTCCTTATATATTATTAATATGGAAATAATTAGGGCATTTGACTACCGAAAGGTCCTTGGTATTCAGAGTCCATGTTACTAAATATTTAGTTGTTTTGAGGTTGCAATGGACCCTTACAAAAATCTAATGATAAGTTGTGCATCACCATGAACTTATTGTATCACCACTATTGATAAATGGTAAGATATCAATGTCTGTTGTTGGATAAATAAATAATCATCTATTATATCATGGCATGTATAAGATCAATGAAAATTGTCCCCACACTTGTTTATATATGAATCATAATTCCGTTATAGGTTATCAAATGGAACCTCGTGACTTTCGACAACGTGCCATGATGTTAAATTTTTAGTGTGCCAAGTTTAGAACGAATTGAAATAGTAATCCCCCCCCCATAAAAGGTCATTAATAGGGAACACCCACAACTCAAGGTTATTTACACACAAAATATCATGAGCTAGTTTTAGTGGAGTACATATTGTCAACATCCAAAAACCCTAGGGATAAGGCATTCCCCTCAAACATTTTTGAAAGATATTTTTCCGCATAAGAGATTTTGTGAGTGTGCATTGTTGTTGGATGGTAAGGATAGTCGGGATACAAGATCGTAAAAATTGTCTATACTACATTTCTCTCCCCTTTTGTAGTTAAGACTATTAGATCAAAACTTAGTGTCCACATATTGAAGGAGGTCTCACCTTAAACTAAACAAAATCTTAAGTAATTCTTTCCACACCTACACCTTGGCATTATGATTCAAACTTTAATCAACATAGTTTCACTTAGAAACCACATGATATCGTGTAATATTTCACCACCCAACCAATGATTCCAATTCACATTGACAAATCCTTGCAACATTCATCTTACTATATCAACGTGATCCTAGTTCTACACGTTTACTCTTGGGTTTTTTTAGTTAGAGTTCGACAACCAAGGTTAGTCTTCAAACTGCTTCATATGCCACATACAATAATAAAGGTTGTAAATATGGTGCTATGCCATTTTTGGACAATATGCTCTTCTCATGTTAGCTTAAGACTCGTTGTAGACATCATTAATCTAATATGTAGATAGGGCTTGATATCCAACTTGTAGAGACATTTAGAGATTCATACATCAATTAACCCACCTAGGAAATATGGTCACTTAAGATAAGGATCCAACATATAACTGTCTAACTAACTATTAGAGAAGGGGGTCTCGTACTTTATTTCAAAAAAGAATTAAAGCATGAGGAGTGATTAGTCTTCATATGAGTAACACCACAGTAATACTTGGCTCAATAGAATTTCCCAAACAGACAATCCCTCAACGATAAACAAGTTGTTTTCATCCTATAATTTCTTAAATATGCTTGAAGTTACTCAACCCATCTTGCCTTTACACAAAAGTTGTGCATAGTGTCTTCTTCATCATTATTTGAGCAACCAAAGATTTTGGAGGAAAAATACTCAAGGTACTTGACAAATAATTTGAAATCACCATAGAGAAAATACATGCAAGTCGGTATTAAAGTCAACAAATGATGTAATATGATCCATCAATGGCGTATCCAAAAAATCACAATAGGGGGGGACTAAGTTTTAGAAAAAGGACAATAGAGTATTAAAACATCGGATGAATATTTTTACAAGCACGGTATTGATTTTGTTAATTGACTAATCATGATTGCACCCTCTTGGTTCTATTACCACATAATTATTGTCAAAACAACCTCAAAATATTAATCATATCTTGTTATAATTTATAAAAAAATCAATATTGTCTTTAACTGAAAATTACAATATGCATACCTCTAATTGAAGTGTTAGACTTTATCGGAAATGACAATTTGCATACCTCTAAATTAGAACATTAGACCTTAACTTCAATAGTGTGTTTCATCAAATTGTAGAACTATGATGGTAACATACAAGTGGATGACTAAAAATGAAGATCAAAGAATGATCATTTGAGTTGTAATGATGGTGAAGCAATTCTCTATGTCAGCTGGTGGCATGTGGCTTTTGCTGACAGGTTTGTTCTAATCATTGTATAGAAATTTTTTGAGACAATAGACGTTTCTGACTCTATTAATCTGTCAGTGGCGTCTTGTAGTCTGGTTGCATTTTCTCTTAAGATGGTGGAGAACCGAACAACCTTAATAAAGCAAATCCATCAATTAAATATCATGAGGCAAAACTGATTTAGTCCCCACTTTGCGCCTTTCCAACCTCCACACTTATTCATATGTGATATTTAATTTCTGGTGTTCCATCTCCTTCAATTACGCAATGATACAATAACATTATTTATGGGATTGTAACTGTTTGTACCGTTATCATTTATTTAACAACACTAATTAATGGATACTTACTATTAGGCAGTACTTCTATTGGGGGGAGCTTTCTTAAGCTTAGTTTTAACAAGGGAATAGTTTACTAAAGAGTTTCACACACATTAACATGTGTGAGACGATTGCATTTATAAAAGGATTTTCAAAAGACCATACAAAGAGGCCAAGTACAGATAATGTCATTGGGTACAGTAAGCAATAGTCATAGTTGACTATCAATACAACAATGGATAGGAGCCAAGAAGATTAATGAATCATGCAGTGGCTGAAAGTCCCAAGGTTATGGTAGAGACTTAGACTGAATCTTGATAAGCCCCCGCAAGATGGGGCTGCAATAATTGAAGACCCATCTTGAGTAGAAGATGTCTGAAGTTGATCTGTGAAGAGCTTTGGTGAAGAGGTCTGCTAATTGGTCCTTGGAGGAGAAATGTTGAGTGATGATATGTCCAAGCTGAACTTTTCCCATATAAAGTGATAGTTGAGTTCAATGTGCTTAGTGCGAGCATGCATGACTAGATTGGAGGTGAGGTACATGGCACTAAGATTATTGTTGTAAAGGACGGCGGGTTGAAATTTATGAAGATGGTGTTCTTTCGGTAACTGTGAGAACCAAGTGAGCTCAGCCGCGGTGATAGAGAGTGACTTGTACTCAGCTTCTATGCTTGACTTTGAAACAGTAGGTTGTTTCTTTAAGGACCAGGAGACACATGTGCGTTAGAGGAAGATGTAGTAACCACTCGTGCTTCACCGGGTGAGGGGGAAACCAGCCCAATCAACATCACAGAAGCCAGAGACAAGAAGGTGATCATCCTTGTAAATTTGAACTCCCAAATTTGAGGAACCCTTAACATAGCGCAGGATGCATTTGACAAGGAGAAGTTGAGTAGTTGTGAGGCAGTGGAGAAATTGGCAGGCAAGGTTGACACCGTAAGTGAGGTCTTGTCTCATGATGGTGAGGTATTGCAAGGAGTTGATAATGTGGAGGCAGACACGAGCATCAGTGAGGGGGGTGCCAGGTTCTTGTAAGGCATCTCTCAGGAAGGAGGAGCAGACAGGAGTGGAAATTGGTTTGCAGTTAAGCATGTCTTCACCTTCGAGGATATCGAGAGCGTATTTGGTTTGGTGGAGGAGAAGAACATGTTGGTTGATTCAACTTGGATGCCCAGGAAGTAGTGTATGGGTCCTAGGTTGTAGAGGGAGAACTCAGCCTCTAGTTGTGAGGTAACTCGAGAAATTAAAGGTGGGAAGTTTCCTATGATGAGGATGTCATCTACATATAGGAGTAGATAGATGATAGCATCTTTGGTGGACAGAACAAAGAGAGAGGTGTCAGATGTGCAAGAGGTGAACCCAAGTTCATAGAGAAAGGAATGAATGTGAGTGTACCAAGCTCGGGGAGCTTGTTTTAGGCCATAAAGAGCTTTATGAAGACGAAAGGCATGGGAGGATTTGTTTGGATCAGAGAAACCAGGCAGATGTTCCATAAAGACTTTAGTGTCAAGTGTGCCATTTCGGAAAGTGGTGTACACATCAGGTTGTTGAATGGAGCAACCTTTTGACACAACTATAGCAAGAATGGTCTTGATGGAGGGGGATTTAACTACAAGTCTAAAAGTCTCAGTGTAGTTGATGCCTTATGCTTGGTGAAATCCTTTGGTGACCAACTTGGCTTTTAGTCAGTTAAAGGAACCATCAGAGTTGATTTTGGTTTTGAAGACCCATATGCACCTGATGACGTTCATGTTTGGAGATCGTTCAACTAGGGACCAGGTGTGGTTCTTATTTAGAGTAGCAAGTTCATTGGTCATGGCATCTATCCAGCCTTTATGTTGTAGAGCTTGCTTGACGGTTTTGGGAGTGAGGAAGATGGAAGTTGTTTGAAGTGCATATTTAGGATTAGTTTTGTGAATGCCACTTTTTCTGTGAGTGAGCATGGAATGGTTGTTGAAAGTGGTAGTATGTCTGGTGGTAGGGATAGGAAGTTGAGAGGGAGGTTCAATGGGAGGTGAGGAAGGAGGAGGGGAGTTAGGTTGTGGAAGTTCAGGCGGTGGAGAGGTAACAGGTTGTGGTGATTCAAGGGAGGGAGGACTGTCGTGCCGGGGGGACTGTTGAGGATATTAGGTTGGGAGGTTTATGGTGGTATGTCAGAAGTAGTCATGGGGTTGGGGAAGTAGATAGGTGGGAGGAGTGTGGAGGACACATTGAAGAGGTTATGTACTGAAGAGAAGGAGTTTAGAGTCAAAGGGTATGGGAGGTTTTTGGTTTGACAGTTGTCATTGAAATCAGCAAATGTGGAGGAGGAGAGTGTGTATTCCTCGCATGTGTTCCTGGCAGGTTTAGATTGAAATACCTTTGCATTGAAGACAACATGCTTGGAGATGTATATTCGGTTGGAGGGAATATGCAGACATGTATATCCTTTGTACTGGGAGCTATAACCCATGAACATGTAAGGCAGGGATCTTGGGTCCAGCTTATCTTTAGTATATTCACGAAGACAGGAATAGCATAGTGTACCAAAGATGCGAAGATGGGAGAATGAAGGCTCTTTTTTTAACAAGACCTCAAAGGGAGTCTTGATCTGTAGAAGAGGGGTGGGGAGTCAGTTTATCAGGTAGAAAACTATAAAAAAAGCTTCACTCTAGTAGAGTTTATGGATGTTGGCCTCAAACATCATAGCCATGCCTAATTCAGTGACATGGCGATGTTTGCGTTTGGCTATGCCATTTTTTGAGGGGTCATGCGGGTAGGAGATATGATGTAAGATCCATGATTAACTAAAGAATTGTTGCAAGGTGTGATTGCTGAACTCGCCACCTCCACCACTCTGAAGTTTCTTCATAGTGGTGTTGAATTGGGTTGATACCATTTTATGGAAAGCGATATATATAGCACTGAAATCATTCTTTTATTTCATCAGGAAAATCCAATTAAAGCGAGAGTAATCATCAGTGAGAATAACGTAATAGAGATGATTATGATGAGAAGGGACTGGAGACTTCCCACATACATCACAATGCAAAAGTTCAAATGGTTGTTCTTCCCTTGTATGATTATGGTTAACCAGAAGTTTCTTCCTTTTTCTTAAGGCATAGCTATTACAAACATTATCAAAAGTAGATACTAGAAATCAAGAGGTGTTGCACAAGATGTCAAAGGGCTGATTTGGGTAATCGAGCCTTTGATGCCAGACTTCACTTGTCATCTTGATGAAATGATTTGAGAATAGCGCATTTGACATTAAGGCTATTAGATAGTAGATCCCATTACTATGATTCCCTTGGGCTAGTAGACGATCAATCTTCATGTCCTTGATGAGAATAGCATGGTCAGTGAAAATGGCATAGAATGGAATTGTAGGAGTTAGTTTTAAAACAAATAATAAGTTTCTCTTAATTGTAGGGACAACGAGGATGTTTTGGAGAGGAACTAGAGTAATATTATTCACATGGGTGTCTCCAGTGTGAGTTATGGGAAGAAAGTCACCATTGCTGGCCATAATAGAGTTGTTTCCTTTGTAGGAACGGAGGTTTTATAGAATACCTAAGTTCTGGGAAATGTGGTTGGTAGCACTCGATTCAATGTCCCAATTTGAGGGGTCGACTTCATTGATGCACATTGTAGCTAGAGCAGCACTTGTATTATCTGTAAGGTTGGGAGGCACAGAAGGGTTCTAGAAGTTGTTGTCATACTTGTGCCAGCATTTCATCGATGTATGCCCACACTTTCCACAAATTTAATAGAGAGGAAGTGAGTTGTGATATTGATTGTTGTTTATGGACATGGAAGGAAAGAAACCTTGACCATGAGTGTTGAGTTGAGTGATATTGTTCCTTGGTTCACTGCCTAGGACACCTTGAATGTGGTTGTAGGGTTGGTTTTGCCCTCTACCTCTAGTTTGAGGACAACCACAACCTATGAAGTTGTCTTGGTTGTAAAACTAGTGTCGGTTGTAAGTGACAAAACTTTAAGTAGTGGATTTGTTTGAGTAGAAGACCAGGGAAGGTGAGGATACTATTTTTATGGATTTTCTTCACCGAAGTCTTAAAGAAGAAGGATCAAGTCGGTGTAGGATGGAATGGGAGGTTTCAACATGGAGACTACAAAACCTTCATAGTCATTACCATCCAGGCCATTCAGAAGGGCGAACACCTTTTCTTGATCATTCACAGTGTACCATGTAGCATTGAGTTGATCATAGAGGTTCTTGGACTTCCGAAGGTAGTCAGGTAGGGAGTCAGCACCCTTTGTGAATGTTCGTAGTTGGGACTTTAGTTCAAACTCATGAGACTGTGAGGATTTGGAGAACTTCATGAGGGTGAATCAGACTTCATGTGAGGTTGAGCAGCATATTATATCACCCATGACCTCTTCAGTTAAGAAGCTGGATATCCAACCTTTCAGAAGTATGTCAGTTCGCGTTCAAGCTTTGTGCCTGGGATTGGCTTCAGGAAGGCCATTGGTATTAGGGATAAGGATCGGTGGTGGTGCTTCACTTCCATCTAGAAAACCTAAGGCAACACGACTCAGCCAAGTTTTTCACTTGAGATTCTCATAATATGAAATTGTTCATGTTGAGTTTGATGGAGAGAAAATTTGTAATGTTTAACCCGACAGGATACGTGTAGACCGAGGTGGAGGAGGATGCTTCGGTTCCCATTGAAGATCATGAGTGAAGTAGACTAAAGAAGAAGCTTAGGAAGGGGATGAAGGGAAGGGTCAAATGTTTTGATAGGTGAAGGGTGGCCGGTGAGGGCTTAGTAAAGCTCAGATACCGTCTTAAGATTAGTTTCAACAAGGGAATGGTTTACTGAAGAGTCTCATACACATTAACCAGTGTGAGACAATTGTATTTATAAAAGGATTTTCAACAAAGCATACAAACCAGCCGAGTGCAGTTGATGACATTGGGTGCAGTAAGTGATAGTCATAGTTGACTATCAATACAATAGTAGATAGGAGCTGAGAAGATTAATGAATCATGCAATGGCCAAAAGTCCCAAGGTTATGGCAGAGACTTAGACTGATTCTTGACAAACTTTAGCCCCGACAACCTCCCCCCTAGTTACGCCCCTGGGTACCATGCAGAGAAATCTGTGAAAAAAAAAGTTCCATGTAAAGTGCATGTGTTTCTTTACCAAAAGTAAAATTCTTTTTTTCAATTTACTGATAAAAAAATCAAACATGTCTATCTTCAACCTAGTCAAAGATATTTTGTTGGCTAGATACCTCATAGGTTTGCTGAGGGGTTTGATCCTTGATCCTGAATATAATGTTATAGGGGCAAGTAAATACATTACCTTGTTTCGAATGCATTAGTATGTTGATCCTTCTGCAACTAGATCCATATGTACTTATACTGAGGTTAAGACACAAAATAATCACTTCATTTTAGAAGCCGAATCCTTAAGGTGCCTCTCGAAAGCCTCCAGTCTACCCTGCCATATTCCATCGTCACATATTCTTGACATGAGCTATCACAAACTGTAACCAGGATTATTGAGATCACAGCAACTTGCGGTCGTCGAAGACCACACATCTGGCTAAAAGGGATCGCAGCAATCCTCTGGAAGTCATCGGCCAGTTCTCCTATTAGCGAGAGCAGCTCGACTTACCAAGTTTTTATATTGATCAGTTACTTGGATGCCAACAAATTGTCCCACCATCCTGGACAAATCTAGCAACGTCATAGTTTCCGGTGAAATCGTTTACTTTGATTAATAAGTTAGAAACCATATTTATTAGTCTATCACACCCTCACGTCAGTTTTGGTTAGAAAATGACTTGTCTTTCATAATGTGTTTATGTGGTCAAATAAATCGCAACGAAACAAAACCAGAAAGTAACTAGAGACATCGGGTACGGTGGGCTAAGCCGCTATGAAATGGACGTGGATTGCAGTAGAGGGAAACCTGACCGGGCCGGGGGAAGTAAATTGAAGACGGTCCTAACTTCCAAAGAAGTTGTAGCTAGTATTGACAAACCGGTGGGCAGCTCACCTCCGTGTCGTGGGCTCCAATCCATCCAACTAATCCGAGGGTCGAGGGCCCTTTGCTCCATTCCGTGGATAATTCATTCGCGCCGGAAAGGGTACGATCAGGGATGGATAATTGAGCACCTCATGTCAGCGGCGGATCCACCAGCGGGAGTCTGGTGACCCACCAGCAAGCAGGTGGATCTGTGGTCCACCGCTTGGAGGAACGGATACAGCATCCCGTGGCTTTGCCCCCACCGCAGCCACCTGATTTCCCACACTTAGATTGAAATTTTCTCGAGATAATTCCTATCATCCCTCTTTACACACTTGGGTAATATTCCTCCCCGCGGATTCTCTGTGCAAAACGGTACACCTTTTCTTTTTTCAAAGTTAACTGTACACCTTAAAAGTCCCAAACTGTACATGTAACAGAACTTTTTTGCCTGCAATATTGTTGTTGTTTTTATTATTCTCAATGTTTCTCAGGATTATCACCTTGCAAAAGAGGAGAGAGTAGAAAGAGAGGAAAGTATAGGAGGAGAGTACTTTTTCGTATTATACACTTGGTATTGTTAAAATATGTGACACGATGATATCTAAAAAACAATGAAGTATATAAAAGAGAGCATGGAAGTGTTTTTTTAGTATTGATTGTTTTTATTTAAATTTTTGGAATTATTTATAAAAAAATGCACAAAGAGTACCAAAAGATACATAAACAATATCAAGAAAGATGATTTGATCTCCTTCCGTTTCATTATATTATATTTGATAAATGTTAATATTTATTTAACAAGATTTTTTATGTAGTGTTCGGCAAAGCGATCAAAGTTGTCGCTTTCCACTGAATGAAAATGGCCCGGTGACGATTGCTAGATTTTGGACGTTGTTGATCGTCGAAGTAGTATAGGAAGTGGCAATCCTGCAGCGTTAGGTCCAACTGGTGTTAGGTGCGGCACGATTTGGGCTGATCGCACTCTGCCCGGAGTTGCCCGTAATTTTCTAACCCCACCGGACGCTGGTAGACGCTTTGTCAAACAAAGCTTTACAATGTGGTGACGCTTCGGCTTCAGGTCACCCTTTTACTAAGAATCGAGTATATCTTCTATGTGCGGGAGGGAGATTCTATTAGATCCTCAAGAAAATAAGACATGCAAACGGGTGTTTATGAGACTGTGTGCATTATTCTGATGCTTTTAGTTTAGAAGAAGCAACGAAAGTAATGTAGTTGAAATTGTTGGGCAGCCTCTTCTCAAAGGACCACATGGCTAATCAGTAGATGACCCTACAAATTTGAGATGGAAAGGGTTCTACAACATCTCCTATATCTAATCAAGTGCAAGGATTGTGTTTTTTTCTCCAGCAAAGAAAATACTGCCAAATACATAATTAATGAGTCATAACATACTTTGATCTAATTCATCACTTACATGGCACTTTACAAGTACCGTTCGATGTTAATATTTTTTAGAAATATATATATCAAGTGGCATATTTTTTCTTTGGCATGCTACTTGAAACCACCAACTTGACTTGAGATTTTCTCAATATTATTATTAATATTATTGCTTACTAAAAATTCTTTGGCAAATGTTGATTTTTAATACTTGATTTGTAATTTTTAGGTAATTTCTCTTCAAAAATAAAACATATTACATAGAAATAATTTATCTAAGATATCAAAAAGGATCTTCTTATTTTGATGGATTTAATTATATAGTTAAGTAGATGAAAATGAGCATACAACTCAATGACTACGAATTATGCTTGGCTAGGTAGAGTTCAGTAAGATATAAGAATTTTGTTTGGTCTCCATGATCTAAGAAGTGAAAGACTAATGTGTAGGTAAAACAATCAAAAGAGATTTTTTTCCCGATATACGTCACTTACAATAGGGGATGACACTTCCAAGTTCAGTAAAGAAGGGTACTATTGTTATATGTGCCCCTCCTTATAGAAAACAAAACAACAAGTGCCCATTGCTTGTTTTGAAGTGAGTTATTGATGTGGTAGGTAGATCAATGAGCAGGTGCCATCTCATCATCAACATCATATGATTCTGAACCGAGTGACATCGCACTCTACTAGATGAAGCAGTACATGCCCTAGATAGGGGTCAAACACCAACCCAGATCATGAAAATGTGGGTAACCAAACTTGTAAATCCAAATAATAAACAAGGCTAGGTTGGTTAGGATTTAATTATTTAAAATCATCCTAAGAAAAAGTTTAAGTAAATTATAATTTTTTTTCTATTTTTATTCGCAACTATGTCTGGGGACAGGAGCTGATCAATATGCCCCCACTTATAAGATGTGTGATAGGAAGCAACCTATTTGAGTTAGCACTGTTATTTGTAATGAAGTCTATTGGTGATGTGTGTAAAGTATTGAGGAAATCAACATTCTACACAAGTACAATGGAAGATCATATTATGCTTAAAATGTGCTTAAAACATCCCTCCTCTCTTTAGAAGGTCAATTTATCTAAATAACTCTATGTTGTTCCAACAAAAAGGCATTGCACCTCCACACCCTCATATGGTATCTCTATCCATCCATTACATAACATGAAGTCACCTTGCATAAGCCTTGTGATAGAGTATCAAACGAACATATGTCATGGTTCTCATTAAGACACAACTTTATATAGTTCCACTTTGGCAATCGTTGGTAGAGTTAGGGTTGTTGATGGGTAAGGATAAACCCATTCACCCTTTACATATACCTAGTAGGGGAAGGGTAAGGGTAAATGATTTTCTTACCCTTTATCCACCTACCCTATACCCTCTAACCCTCTACCTTATTGGGTAAGGGTAAGGGTAAGCCATTACTCATACCCTCTAACCTTCTCCCATGAAAATTTATGTATAATATATTAAGTGTATGGTCATTACGTTGTTTGAGTCTATGGAATATTTAATATTATGTGGGCATCATTTAATGCAATGCATTATATTCTTATCTACTTCTTATGTAGTTAACTTGGTTGTGTATGAAACACCATTATGGAGGTGCAAGATAGATGTATAAAAATAGTCTATGTTTCATTAAATAATTTGTGGTGTAAGACAAAAATGTATATAATAACAAGATTTAATATTTAATGTATGATTTGATACATATGTGGGGTGGTGTTATCTATTTTATTTGTGTTTTACTTTTTTTGGATGAAACAACATTTTAGAGGGTATAAGATATGCAAGTTTTGAATAATAACTCTATGTGACATATTATCATTTAATATCATTTTAATGTAGAATTCTTTATCTTCTGGGAACAATTTATTTGTTCACACACCAATGTTATGGTACTATCATTTTGTATATGCATTCAATGCAACACAAACCATTTATATAATATTGCAGAAGATTACTTAGAATCGTTTTGGATACTTGAAAGCCATTCTGGAGTATCTTGATATTTCATTCAAATATATAAATGTATTAGCCATGCCATTATTGTTAATATTAGAACAAATTAAAAAAAGACATATAAATTCCCTGCTTCACCCTTACCCTCCCCATTTACCCTAGGTGTAAGAGGGTAACGGTAAGGGGAGGGTAAGGATATTGGTGGAGTGGAGAATTACCCATATTCTTACCTGCCACACTTGGTGGGTTAGGCTAAGGGTAAGACCTTACCTCCCCATACCCTCCCCATTGACATACCTAGGTAGGGTGTGCATGGATAGGAGTTGGTCAATAATGTTAGATGCCTTACTTGGTCAATAAATACATCAATCTACACGAGAAATGTTGGGTTGGATGCCACTGATTCTAAGGCCCCATACCTTACATAGTGGCCAAACATGCTTGCTTACCTTAATTAAGCGCTTCTTATTTTGTGCTTTTATAGCATATGACAAGCTTAAGTTTCAAGTTTGGTCTAGTTTGGACATTGTTTGAGCAAGTTATGCAATTTTGTGCACGTTTTAAACTTTTCTACAATTTACCCATGTCTGATGTTTTTCTTGCAAATTGTCAAATTATTTTTGTTCCTTACATGTTTTTATTATCAAGTTTGATTTGGTTGTGTCTTAGGGTGCCTAGATGCACCTTGGTTTGAAGGTGACATCTCTCTAGGGTAAGTTAGGGTTTTGCTCTCATGGACGAGCTACCTTGGAGGTCATCAACCGATGGTTTCCCCTGGATGGGTGACATCCAATGGTCATACTTAGGTGGGTACAAGTGATGGTGATATCTAGAGGTGGTAGGTAGATTATCTTCTCTCTTGAGGTCCCTAGGACCGATGGTTTTCTTGGAAGGAGTGCTCAATCGATGGTTTTCCACTGAGCGGCCTAGGGTTTCTAGAACCGATGGTCACCAAGTGATGAAACTTGATGGACACCCTGGGTTGGTCAAGTTCCTATATCCCTACAGACTACACAACCAATGGATCTTTTGCTTTCATGGAGTGATGTCCCATGTCCATGGACACTTGGCAAACATGTTAGGATACCTAGACCTTCTCTTCTCTCTCACCCATAACTTTATAAACCTCCTACCTTCCATGCAAATGAACCCTTTGTACCCCTTCTTCTCCTCCTTCTTGTCTACAACTTTTTCCTCCTTTTGTAGGTAGAGAATAAGGTTCCCAAGGTAGAAGAAGGTGGTCGATCTCCTTGCATGTGTTGTTAGAGTTTAGATCTACCCTCTTTTGGAGCTTGTGGAGCTTCCCTTGCTTGTTCTTGAGCTAAGCAAGTAAGCTACCTCTCGTTCCCTTCATTTTATTTTCTTCCCTATCTCATTCCTCCTTCATCTTGGTCGTGGCCATGGTGTTCCATGGTGGAGCATTCTCTAGACCTTAAAGAACATGTCATTCTTGCTTCCTTGACCTAGAGTTTTCTCTCTTTCTCAGAGAAGGAGCTTGCTTGGCCGTGTGGAATGCTTAAGGCTAGGTTTTCTTCCTCTCTTGATCGAGCTATCTTGCTGTTTGGAGCTTCTTCTTCTTCCTATAGGCGAGTTATGTAGCTTTCTCCATGTTTATTGCTTACTTGTAGCTTACATGTGCTAAATATTGCTCTAAAACTAAGTTCTAAGTAGAAAGATAATACCTTTTCCTAGGGATTGAACTTAGGTATTAGTTCTTGGTGGTTAATCTTCTTGGATGTCCTCCAATCCTTGTGCACAACCTTCCTTTGGTAGACAAAGTTTTAGGGCTTTCTTGCATGACAAATGATGGATCTTGGTATCTCTTAAACGATGGGTTTACTTAGTGTTTTCAAGGTTGTTTTCCACCTTGTGCATAACTCGATGGTTTCGCTTCTTGCTAGAATTGATGGACTTGCTTTTGGTGCTATTTTTGCTTGTGTCTCTCATGCCAAGTGATGGTCCTACCTTAAGTTCCATTTTGACTCTTTTGGTGATCAATAATTGATGGTCTTAGTGTCCTAGTGATGGCTTCAATCGATGGTTCCCTATCCTCCACCAAACAATTGTTTTTCCATGCTTTTTGCCTTGTTTTACCACATGTTGATGACAAGTGATGGAGGTACTGGGTCTGATAACTGATGGCCTTCTTGGTCCATCAACCAATGGATGTTCTTACTCCAAGACTCAATGGTCCTTTGACCTAGGATCACCAACCGATGGTGGTGTTGGTTCAACACTTGATGGTGTCAACCAATGGAGTTCTAACTTCATGATTCGATGGTGGTCATGCACACCACAATTGATGGTGGCATTGGACACCACAAAGAATGGTGATCCATTGTGTCACAACCGATGGTGGGTTGCATGCCCACAACTGATGGTCTCCCTTGAGTCAACAAACAATGGTGTTACTCATGTCTTCAACCAATGGTGCTTTCTATGTTATCAAACGAAGGCTTGACTAGGTTAAGTTGGTGACTCTTTCTAGGTCACAACTTGATGGTTTTCTAGATGGTTTGTTCAAGGTGTTTTCTTGTGTGCAACCAATGGTTTTACCTACTCAACATCTAATGGTTTTGGGATGATGCTCATGGAATGTTGGTTTGGTTTTGGTGATGTAGAATCGTGGGTGGTATGTCCTTAATCATGTAGTCTTACATTTTCCCTCATATGAATGTAAACTTATGATCACCATAATGAGATGATGCATAATGTTAATCTAGCTTATCTTGATACTCCAAACCCTAATACAATAAAGTGATGATGATTAATCATACTTAATCATATTTATGTCTCTTGTATGACTGGTGTGATGTTGGAATATCCTCTAAATGTGGTTGTAATATTAATGTGTTTTTCTTTGAACATCTTAATACAATGTGATGTTAAACATGTGTACCCTAAAGTATGGTGATGGTTTTTTGAGCCTTTGGTAAGACATGTAAAGATATTGGTGTTCTTGTAGGTGATAAAGATGTGATGGTCTTAATGACCCTTGGGCATGGTTGAGCCCTAATGGAGGTGTGATCCTCTTTTCTTATGTGACAAGGAATTGTATTATGTGGTGATGTGACAATATTTGTACCTCATACATTTTATATCTTTTGAAGTTTCTACATATCAATGCTTGCTATAAATGAATTAGGTTTTGTATGTCCACTTTTTGATGCAGCCTTAATTCACCCAATTGGCAATAACTAATCAAGTGGAACCCTAATCATGTAGTTGTCATGTTCCATAGATCCATTCTAGTGTCAGAACTTGAAGGATGGTGAAATGAGTATTTGTAAAGGAAACTCGTAGAGCATAAATTTGAGTATGTGAGGTGCAAGTGATTGTATGTCCTTTACATCTTGATCCCAATGTGTATGGAGGATGGATATGGTCATGCCTTGGTATGAGAACGGTTGTGGTCGTGTCTGAGATATTTGTATATATGATGTTTTTAGGACATCTACGAGTGTATCTCGGTGTCAGGACTTAGTCCTTGGTGTCTAGAGTCATGACCTATATACCAAGGTGGGCTAGGTGTTCTACACTTTGACTTTATATGTCATTGCAGTGGACTCGTATAGACCCAGGGTGTAGGAGATCTTGGGATTCCGACTCATCCCTAGATTTTGTATGGCGTCGATTTCAATTTTGCATTCGATAGTTGGAGTTTGAGTGGTATATATCTAATTCCTCATGGCTTAATAAAAGACATAATCTAGCCATGTAGTATTAATGTTTAGGGTTAAATACATCTCACATTTGTTGTTTACCTTTACCTTATTTAGTATGTTGCTTAGTCATTTTTATTGTGCAACTTCTTAGATAAGTGATAAGTTTTGACTGTTCCTTTAAGTATATTGTTAATCAAGCATGTTGATACATTATCTGCTTAATCTGTTATAGTTACTTAACTTGTTCATCTACTTAAATTGTCTAAATATGCTTATATTGTTTAATAATATAACATGTTGTAATCAATAATAATTATTGAGAGTTATATCTCTCGCTGGGACATGGGTCCCACTCTCATGGGTTACCACATCTTTTTAGGTGGTCGTCAGGTCACGTGGGTAGGTTTGAGGTGTTGAAGAGGAGCAAATTGGCAAGCAGTAGTTGTTGAAGGTTGGCTAGTAGTTCTTGTAGTTGTAGAGTCTTGGAGTTGTCCTTGTACTCTCAAGTCGGAGCAGGGGATGTTTTTAGATGATATGTATCTCGAATCGAGTTTTTGTCATATGTGGACGTTTGTGTATGGCATGTAAATATGGATACAACTTTTGTATACTAGTTGTGGCTAAGGCCACTAGACAAATATGTAAATACCCGATATGGTATGTGTTGTTATGCAAAGTTTATGGACCTTTATGTAAATGTTTCTTCTCTTGATAGTAACATTTAAATTGGTTTAATTTACCTTATTTTATGACAATCTAGATGTTTAGTAGTTGATTGTGTATTTTCTTTTGAGTAACCTTGATTGTGTGGCATTGGGCATAACACTACAAGATTGGTATCAGAGCTCTAGGTTCTCTGAGTCTACAGGGACATAGGACTTAGCTTTATGTTTGTTCTTACATTATCCAACATATATGATTATTGCTCATGCTTATGTAGATATGTATGGAGAATAGAAAGAACATGTTGAGAGTATCTTTGTTGTGCCAGGAGGTGGCGCGAGGAGGCATGCACATGAAGATAGAGTGCCTGAGACAGGGTTGGAGAAGCCCCTAGTGCCCCAATTTGACTCAACAGCCGTGGCCAATTCCACTTTCCAATCCATGTTTAGACAACTTATGGATACAATTAAGCATTTGGTGGACCAAGCGCCCATGCCTCAACCTAGGGAAGTTGTCCCAAATGCAAAATCTTAGGGTTCTGACAAGACGTTCAAATGGTTGAGATGAGTGGGGGTGGTCAAGTATGCGGGTACAACAAACCCAATGGATGATAACATGTGGTTGATGGATCTTGAGAAGGCATTCAAGATCCTCAACATCCCCGATGGGGACAAGGTGAAGCACATTGTGTACCTATTGAAGGGCGGTGTTGGCCACTAGTAAGCCATAAAAGAGGAGAAGAGGTCGGGAGATATCATCGGTTGGGAGGAGTTTTGACAAGAGTTTGTGAGCTGATATTTCCTAGTGATGTATCTGAATGAGAAGATAACATAGTTCAATAAGTTGCGCTAAGGATCCATGACCATCAACAAGTATGAAGCTAAGTTTATGGAGCTTTTGAGGTTCTGTCCTCACATGGAAGAGATGAATAACGAGAGGATCTATAGGTTTGAGACAGGTATGAGCATGGAGTTGACGACAAAAATGTTCGCTTTGGAGAATAGGGAGAGGTTTGCTACCTTCATGGAGTCGGTGAGGAGGATCGATCAATCTACTATAGAGAAGTGTGAAGTCAATGTTGAGAAGAGGTTGACTTAGTTTCAGGGGTAGTTTTCTAGTGGCTTTAAGAAGCTAAGGTTTTATTCATCACAGTCACAACAGAGATCAACTTTTATTGAGTCGAATAAATTTTTTTGTCATAGTGGTCCTTGAGCAAGGGAAAAGGTCATAGTTTCCTACCATCTAGATCATATAGTACTACATCAATGTTAGTGACAGGGCCATCTAGGCCATGGTACAAGGCTAAGACCTGTTATAGGTGTGGGTAGACCGCGCATGAAAGGTTGTTTTATCCAATGAAGGATGAGGAAGTGACCTAGCATTTGAGAGAGAGTCGGAGAGGTTCTCGGCAGTAGCAGATCAACAGAGGTGGTGGTAGAGGACACAATCAGGCATCCCAGATAGGATCCTTTGGACATGTCAGTAGAGGACGTAGATAACAACATGTGATGGCTTGATTCTACGCTATGAGTCAGCTGGAGGGAGTGGTCAATCCACGGGTCATGACAGGTCATATGAAACCTTTTCATTCTGATTTGTCTGATTCTTCTTTTGTATCTATTTTGGTTGACTCGGGTGTGATGTACCCTTTTATGACCAGAAAGGTGATAAGTAGGGTTGTACATTGGTCCAAACCTAGACCGAACTGGTTTGAACCAGACTGGGCCGAGACCTAGTTAATAGAAAATTCATGGACTGAGGACCAGAACGAAAAAAACTAGTGTGGTCCTAGATCGAACAAGAAAAATTAAGACCAGACCGATACCGCACTGGATAACTTATATTCATATACTCTTGATTATAAAATATAAAAGAATTATGCTATAAAATAATATAAAAGAGTAGATAAGCCTTTTGAGTTTGGTAACACAAACCAAGGTACACAATTAAATTATTACAACTAGAGAGAGTAAATTGTTATGAGATTATTGGGAACATTACTAATATAATACTCACACATAATAATACATACGAGACTAACTGTCATAAACTTTTAGCACACAAAAAATAGCACACACAATTATTATAAAGTAGAATTATATGATAGTTAATATATAATATATCAATTTATTAACAATTCAATTCTATGTGAAACATCCTTTTATTTTGTATGGCCACAATGTACTACAATATTCAAATTGTTCGCTATTTGGTGCTTGTATAAGTGCAATGGCTAATTATATTGACATTTAATGATATAATGATGTTTTTGTGTAGACCACAATACTATATACCTATTGGTAAATTCTAGAGTCATTACAAATGTATTGTACATCCTCATAACTCTTTATAAATATTAGAATTAATTAATATATATAAGAAGTTTTTTGTATCAACTAATCAAACTGGTTTCTATCGATTTTGTACCGGACCAGATCGAGGACCTAAATTAGGAAAAATAGGGGACCGAGGACTGAACCAAAAGTCAAGTCAGTCCAAGATCAAATTGAATAATTGGTCTAGTTCAGTCCATTGGTCTAGATCAATATATGTACAACCCCAGTGATAAGTTGTTGTTCTTTGACTGTTAGCCATAAAGTTGATAGTCTTCAGTTAGAAACCCCTCTTGGTGATTCCACCAAATTGTGGGAGGTGTGTCCATCCTATATTCTTTCTTTCTCAGGATGCAACATTCAAGTGGATATTATGCCACTTGATATGCATGGTTTCTATGTGTTCTTAGGGATGGATACCTTGGAAAAATACAAAGTTGTTTTGGACTATAGTTCCAAGGTGGCGATGTTTGGTGATGAAGATGTTTATTGGATCTTCCAAAGGGATAGGTAGATTATTCCTACGTGTTTGGTGTCAACTATGACAACAAAGAGGTTGATGAGATAGGGTTTTGAAGCTTGTGTGGCCCATGTTGTAGATATCAAGGCAAGAGGTCCTAGTATCCAGGAGGTGTCGGTAGTACGTGAGTTTGAGGATGTCTTTTCTGAGGAGTTTCCTGGTGTTCCCCCTCCTAGAGAAATTGATTTTGAGATCAACCTGGTTCCTGAAACAAGATCCATAGCGCAAGCACTACACATGATGGGTCCAATAGAGCTACATGAGTTAAAGAAATAGTTGCAAGAGCTGTTAGAGAAGGGCTTCATCAGACCGAGCACTTCCCCTTAGGGTACTCTCGTGTTGTTTGTGAAGAAGAAGGATGGTTCCATAAGGTTGTACATAGACTAACGACAGTTGAACAAGGTCATGATAAAGAACAAGTGACGTTCTGTTAGATCAGTTAAGAGGTGCCACAATGTTCTCCAAAATATATCTGAGGTCAGGCTACCACTAGTTGAGGTTCAAGGTGGATGAAATACCCAAGTCATCCTTTTAGACTAGGTATGGTCACTATGAATTTTTGGTTATTCTATTTGGGTTGACAACGTGCCAATAGATTTCATGGATCTGATGAACTGAGTATTTTGACTGTATCTAGATCAGTTTGTGATGGTGTTTAATGCACGGGTTTTGACTTAGTTTTACATGCCTATTTTATGCCTGTTTTGTGCATTTATTTGTCATTTTCTTAATTATATTTGCATAAACCATTATTGTTAGCCTGTACACTCTGTTTGCACCAAATTATGCTTATTTTATCATATTTATATGATTTTATATATTCCCCGGACTTATATGCATTTTTCCGCATTTTTAGGTACTTTATGTACAATGCAGAGTTAGTGCCACTGACCCTTCAAGTCGGTGCCACCAAGATTACATCAGTAACCGATCCAGGAGAGTAGAGTCGGCACTGATATTAGCTTTACATTGGGAAGAGGGAGGTTGAGGTTCATTCATAGACTGAGATAAACAAGAATAAAACCAAACCATCCAACCACACACAGATATTGGTTATTGGCCATAACCCCGCTACACATCCATTATCAAAACCTCTTTTAGGGTGGCACATGTAAATTGCATATATATATATTATTTTGGGATTATGTGGCCTTTGATTGGATACACATATGAGACAATTTAAATATTTTCATGGTATTCAATAAATAAATGATTAAACCTGATCATATCAATTATCCTAAGTCATAATAAATTGACGTGGCTCTGATACCACTGTTGGGAAATACAGGAACAGAGTATAGCAGCTGAAATAAAAAAAATTATTTGTATGTATTCCCATTATAGAAAAATCGCATCAACTACTATGAAATAGGAAGGATGGTTTAGCGAGTTATACCTGGTCTTAGAGCAAGTCTAGCAACAACAATTCATTTCAATGCAACTGTCAACTAGTTTCTCTTAGACAGTGGTTGTGCAGCTCCTAGTCTTAACCACAAACAACGAACACGAACAACTTCTATAGTGACTCTTGTGGTCTAGCCACAGACTACAAGATGGACTTTACTCTCCTAGAAGCAGGCAAAGGACTCCTTCCTCTAGAGTAGTCCAAATGAACCAACTAGAACTCCTATCGTTCAACTAGAACAGTCAGGAAGGAGTTGTCCCTCTGTTGACGTACTAGTCACCAAATTGCTCTCCCACAACAACAATTCTTAGTTGTTCTCTCCCATCGCTATCCCTCCCTTTTCGGGTAGGACTTGCTTGGGTTCTCTTGATTATGACAACCAAAGAGGACAACAATTGTCAGAGAAATTGATTCTCACTTGATGTTGTTGTTGTGTTCTGGGAAGCCCCTAGTACTCCTATTTATAGGTGAGGTTACGGCCAGGGTTCCCAGTCTATGTGAGATTTGTGCGGGAGTGGAAGAGACTGGAAGAACTTGAATTTTCACAACCTTTGAACACAAAAATAGCGGTTTGGCCCCACGAGATAGTTGTCTTGAACTTCCAAATGGCCATTTGGAAATTCCCCATTCGCATATGAACTTGGCAATTCAAGTCCAATTAATATCACAAATTCATTCATTGCACCTCAAGTAATGTGCAATTGGAAAAGTTTGGGAAACAACTAGAACCTTCGTTCAACCCCAACCAAGCCATCTCACCCATGAAATACGCCCGTCTCACTCACCCAGATGACTGTCTGGTGAGCCGAGTCTAGGCGATCAGTTCTTCAGAATAAACTGATCGGTTAATCGTAATGAACTGGTCAATTCACACTCTAATTTGGGCAGAACTTAGCTAATTTGAACTCTGATTAACTGACAACCCAAACAGACATCTCAACACTTGAGTTGCCCGTCTAGTCTGTCCAAACGGCCATCTCAACACTTGAGATGGTCATTTGGCAGTTCAGTCAGCCAATCTGTTGTGTGAATTAAATACCTAAACACTTTAGTGATCAATCCAATCATCATTCAAGATAAACTCCTCTTCTAGATGAGTTTCTGTGTGTGTGACCCTATAGGTCCCGTATCATGTTGGCAGTGATTGTACATAACTAACTTATGACATCAGAAGGAAAGAGTGGTGCCTAGTCACACATCAGTGCTACCCAAGTGAGTGTAAAGTTGGAGAACAAATTCAACCTAAAATGTGTGTAATTTGTTGCAGTGATTGTACAATTCCTTTATCACTGATATCCAGTATGAACTAGAGGCATGAAATCATCATCCTCTCAACCTTTAATCCATGTTTCTTGAATTAAGAGCAGACTGTCTGAGATAATGTGACCTCAATATCATATATTGATTCATATGTACATGCACATGCTTTTATCAGTCTCGCTTATCAAGTGACAAAGATATCATACTCCAATAGGAGGGACAAATTCCATATCTATCACTCACAGTCAGTCCCCATGTGTGAAAGTCACCCAATCATCACTATTATAACAACCCATGTTTCAGGACTGCATTTGATGATGTCAAAACATACCCAACAACATGTGACAAGTGTAGTGATTTCAGGTCTAAGAATCACAATCACCATCTTCACTATGAGATATGACTATGATCACCAATAATGGTATCCATGTGTCATTCTCAAGGTGGGTCTGTATGATGCACTGTTCCCTAGCATGTATCTGTGTGCTTGGTTTGATATTGCCATATCTTGACTAATGAGACTCAGTCATCAACCAATCCACACTCCAACTTTATGTGTCGTCGGTGTCTATCTACCTCAACAATAACAACTGACTAGGGACATAATAGGAATGTACACACTCTTAGCATTCATATGATCTCATTCTCCAAGTCACGTACTTGAAGACATGTGTCATTGAGTATTGTCATTCTTTGGACATTCATAATGTTTCCTCATCATCTCATAACTAAATGAAATAGAATGAATTGGAAGGTTTCCATTTAAGTATTAATCGTTCAAGGTGTTTTCTTGTGTGCAACCAATGGTTTTACCTACTCAACTTCTGTTGGTTTTGGGATTATGCTCATCATATGTTGGTTTGTTTTTGGTGACGTAGAATTGATGGTGGTATGCCCTTAATCATGCAGTCTTATCTTTTCCCTTGTATGAATGTAAACTTATGATCACAATATTGAGATGATGTGTAATTATAATCACACTTGATCATATTTAGCTCTCTTGTACCACTGCTATGATGTTGGAATATCCTCTAAATATAGTTGTAAGCCTAATTTGCTATTCTGTGAGCATCTTAATACAATGTGATGTTAAACATGCGTACCCTAAAGTATGGTAATGGTTTGCTGAGCTTTTGGTAATACATGAAAAGATATTGTGTTCTTGTAGGTGATAATGATGTGATGGTTTGAATTACCCTTGGGCATGGTTGAGCCCTAATGGAGGTGTGAACCTGTTGCTTATGTGATAAGGAATGGTATCATGTGGTGATAGATTTGTATCTCATACATTTTATATATTATGGAGTTGCTATATATCAATGATTTCTAGAAATGAATTAGGTTTTGTATGTCCACTTGTTTGATGCAGCCTTAATTCACCCAGTTGACAATAACTAATCAAATGGAACCCTAATCATGTAGTTTCTTTGTGCCATAGATCCACTCTAGCGTCAGAACTTACTGGATGGTGAAACGAGTATTCCTAAGGGAAACTCAGAACATACTACTGAGTATGTGAGGTGCAAGTGACTTTGTGACCTTGACATCTTAATCCCAAGGTGTATGGAGGATGGATATGATCATGCCTTAGTGTGATAACAAATATGGTCATGTCTCGAAGATATATATATATTATGTTTTGAGGACATCGATGGGTGTACCTCAGTGGAAGGGATTCATACCCTGGTGTCTAGCGTTGTGTCCTATATACCAAGGCGGGCTAGGTGTTTGGCAGTTTGACTTTATATGTCATTGTGGTAGACTCGTGTTGATCGAGGGTGTAGGAGATCTTGGGATTATTGATCTTCCCCAGATCCTGTATGGCACTATTTTTTACTTCATAGTGGGCAATTGGAGTTTGAGTGGTATACCTCAAATTCCTTAGGGCTTAATAAAAGACATAATCCAGCCGCATAATATATCTGTTTAGGGTTAAACATGTCTCACATTGATTGTTTACCCTTGCCTTATTTAGTATGCTGCTTAGCATTTATGTTGTGCAACTGCATAGATAAGTGATACACTTTGCCTATTTTTTTTAAGTATTTTGATAATCAAGCCTGCTGATACATTATATGCTTAATATGATATAGTTTCTTAACCTATTGAATATGTTCAAATTGTCTAAATCCGCTAATCTTGTTTAATAATATAACCTACTATAATCAATAACTATTGTTGAGAGTTATATCTTTCACAGGGACATAGGTCTCACTCTCATGGGTTACCACATCTTTTTAGGTGGTTGTCAAAAACGTGTGTAGGTTTGAGGTGTTGAAGAGGAGTAGATTGGAGAGTGGTAGTCGTTGAAGGTTGGATAGTAGTTCTAGTAGTTGTAGAGTCCTAGAGTCATCCCTGTACTCTTAGGTCTGGACATGGGATGTTTTGTAGATCATATGTATCCTGAGTCGAGTTTTTGGCATATGTGGAAGTTTGTATATGGCATGTAAATATGGACACAACTTTTGTATACATGTTGTGGCTAAGGCCACTGAACATACATGTAAATACCTGATATGATATGTGCTACTATGCAAAGTTTATGGATCTTTATGTAAATGTTTCTGCTCTTGTTAGTAATGTTTAAATCGATTTTAGTTTACTCTATTTTCTGGTAATCTAGATGTTTAGTAGTTGGTCATGTGTTTTGTTTTGAGTAATCATGATCCTGTGGTGTTGGGTGTCACACTACACCGGTGATCCACCTACTCAGCAAACCGTCATTTTTGCTTTTTTTGTATATCTTTTGTTTTTCCCTTTTTCCTCTTAATATGCCCAATTGGATAAATGAATAAATATCTTAGCATTGTATGGATGGTAAAGAAGATTCACCTTTTTATTTCTCTTTATTTTCATATTTACCATGATGGCACATGTAAAATGTATCACAAATGATCAACAAATGAAAATGTTGTATACATTTTTCAAAATCCTTATTATATTCTACATCAAATAAAGTATCATATTATCTCTATGCATAGTAATACATGTAGAAGGAGAAAGATGAAGGGGTCACCAAAGGCTAATAGAGGGGATTCATGTAGGGCTACGATCTGGTGGATGCACTCACAAGCTAATTTCAATGTATATATATAAGAAAACCATGCAAAAGCATAATAAAAGTGTAATTTTGGAAGATGTTCTCACATAAAAACTTAAAAAATCCATGACTACAAAGTTCATTCTTTTAAGATAGGTAAACAAGTTATTAATTTCATGGCATCATTGTCGGCTTCTTTGAGTGGGTAATTCTTAGCAGATTTGACTAGAATATATGACATGATGTTTATCAAGCGTGATCCTTTATAATGCTTGAGTATTAGGAACATTTGGGATTTGGGCATGACAACATGCACAATGAGAAATAAAACATTGCATCAAAAAGTGATGAGAAGATCTCATTGGTAAGAATGTATTCAAAATGGAGGGTGTGAGATACATCTTGTCATGAAAGTATCTCAAAATCCCATGAGAGATGGGTCTTGTTTGCTATAAAACACAAACACTAATTCATGATGTTCTCTTAATGTAGTCACTCAGATCTCGTGTCTATGCATCATCCATGCCCAAAGTTGGATGTAGACTAGAAATAAGGGGTTGCAACATACATTTACATAGCAGAAGTCTATTAAAGTCTGATTAAGCTTAATGTTGATGTATTGTCTCTTCCACTAATTTAAGCATTACTTTTTTTATCCAGAAATAAATAGAGACAACTTGTTGTCCATTTATCTTCATCTTAACTTTTTCTTTATTATTATCATAGCCATACAAAAGTAAGAACTAACTATAATATCAAAACCATAATATTAGACTAGCATAAAGTCTACTTCTAAAATGTAGAATTTTGAAACTATAGTCAAGTCATGTTGAAATGGTTGGTTAATATTCTTATAAAATGAAAAATCATAACTTCTGACAAGAAACTCATTATCTATTGTAGAGTAAAAGTTTTCTATAACAAATAATTTTATAGGCGACACATAGGAGTGGTGGCAGCAAAACGAGATGAACAAATTCTATATTATAAATACACACATGATGCCACATTTCCAAACTAAAAAACAAATGAATCATACATGAAGATCATCTAACATAAAAATATGTGGCTCTTAAACTTGTAAACTAAAGATATGGTCCAATCTCAATGTCTTGGTTGAACCATGTTGTTTAAGTAAAGATAATTAGACCTATTAAGAATTCTTCTATGAGTGTCTCCTATCTGTTTTTTGTGGATGATGTTATGTTCTTTCTTGAAGATGATGAAGTTAATGCTCATTCTATCAAAAGTATCTTAGATGAGTTTGGTATTTTTTGGGTCTCAAAATTGATCTAGCCAAAATTCATGTATATTGTAGTTGTGGAGTGGATAAGGAGAGAATATCAAAAATTATGCAGGTACTTATTGGAGTCTTTCAAATGAGGTATATTGGTCTTCCACTTTTTTGTGGGAAATTTAGCAAATCCCATTGTGTCCCTCTGATTGACAAAATTAAGTGTAAACTCGGAGGATGGAAGCATAAAACCCTTTCTTTTGGAGGCAGAGTTGAATTGATTGTATCTACTTTAATTTCTACACAATCATTTGATTTTTGACTTTTCCTCTCCCTATCTCAACTATGGAGAAAATTGAGAGGATCTACAAAAAATTTATTTAGGGGTTGTTTATATGGAGAAAAAAATACATTGCATTGACTGGTCAAAGATCTATACTTACCAGGTTGAAGGTGGTTTGGGTATTATAAGAGTTAGAGATATGAATCCTATAGGTACCATACAAACTATTCAGAACATTGCAAGTAAAATGGATTCTTTATGGGTCCACTGGATTGATGGGGAAAACCTCAAGAAGGATTCTATCTGGTTAGTAAAAGTTGATCCTAATGGATCACGGATGTGGGGACAAATTTTGAATTAGAAACATCTCATCCTACCATATGTTTTTATTGAGATTGGAAAAGGGGATTCTCTGAAGCTATGAACTAACCATTAGATACCTGGAGGTAAATTTTTGAAAGAAATTTTGAATCCATGCAATGTTCTAAAGATGGTAGCTGGTTAGTATGAAAACTTAGACAAATTGTTGGAGACAAATGTTGGAATTTTATTAATAAGAGATGCTATAAAGACTTTAGTTAGTGTGTCTTAAAATTAAGATCATCTTTGGTTAGAAGGAATGTGTCTTATTGAAAGGCTCAAAATCTATCACTTCGAGGGACTGCTAGAATGTTGTCCAAGATTCTGGTGTTGAGGTTTCTTGGGCTAAGTTTCTCAGGAGTAGGGTTGTATATTGGTTCAAGCCTAGACCAAACCAGTCTGAGACCCGGTTAACTAAAAAATTGATGAACCAAGGACCAGATCAAATAAGAACCGATTTGGTCCCGCACCAAATTGGATAACATATATTGATACACTCTTGACTATAAAGTATAAAATAATTGATGACCATTTGATTTTTTCAACACAAACCAAGTTAGATAATTAAATTCTTACAACTCAAGAGAGTAAACTATTAAGACCATTGGGGATATTACTAATATAATACTTACACACAGAAACACATTTGAGACTAACTGCATTGGCTAATGTTATTGACATTTATTGATATAATGGCATCATTGTGTAGACAACAATACTAATATACCTATTGATAAAGTCTAGAGTCACTAATAATATATTATATGTCCACACAATCCTTCACAAATATTAAATTTAATTAATATATAAGAAGGTTTTTTTATTATCTAGTCTATACCGATTTGTACTAGTTTTGGACGGACACCAGACCAAGGACCAGATTTAGGAAAAATAATATAAAAGGAATTGGATCGAAAGTCAATTCGATCCAAGACCAAACCGGGCCGAATAACTAGTCGCTCTGATCCCCCGATAAATTTACAACCCTAATATAGAGCAATGAGATATAGATAATTTTGGGATGGAAGTTTTTTCAGAACGTTGTTGCCACTCAAGACACATAGAGCAGATTTGATCTACAGATTGTCTCAATTGCTCAATTGTCATATATTTTTGAAATGTCATTTTGTTGATGCAGTGAAGAGCAATTGGATTTTTTGGAGTGGTTAGGATATGCACCATGACACTAGTTTAGTCCTACAAATAGTTTCCTCCCACCAGGCTCTTGGTTTTTATTTCAAGTGAGGCATGTGCCTCATGATGCCTATATGAGACTCTGTCATTGTTTAAGTGGATTTGCATATATATATTTTCTTTGTTAACTCCAAACTATATAATATTGTGTAACAAACTGGTCATAAATTGAACTGAGCGGTACATTCATGACATTTTAGTTAAATGTATTAGATTATATTAGATTGATTTTTATGATCCTCTAACTTAAATATAAAATATGGTTCATAATAGCGTGGAAATGGAAGTGATCTTATGTTTTCTAGTCGTAACTTTGTGTTGGATGAATCCATCATATTTGAAACCACCATTCGTTGAGATCCAACCCATTGTGATTTACTTTTATGTAGTAGTATAGTATGATGAAACAACTTCTAGATCTTTAGAAACTAAGAATCATTAAATCGATATATATAAATAAATGATGCATTATTTCAAATTTACCCAAATACCACAAATCAAACATTTTCTTACTAGTTGCATTATATATATCATCATCTTTACAAAATACCAACTATAATCCATACATTGTGATTACTGACACAAATATACCTACCATCCGGATTGTGCAGGCACCCCGCACCTCGGCCTTCCTTTCTCCTACAAAAATACACAATATAAAGAGAAAAAAAAGAAAATACTCATTGTAGGAGCAAATTTTAGATGAGACTAAATATTACACTAAGATAGAAGCAGGCAACAAGTTGCATCGTCAACTCTTTCTGGATGGCAAAATAAATCTTCCTGAATATTAAATCCATAGACTTGAGATTCATTACTTTATAATGCATAATTTGTTTAACCCTTTTAAGAAATTGCACATACTCCGTTGTTAAGAGCACTAAAGCAAACATTCACTTCAGCGGCCTTTCAGAAATGCCACTGGAAAAAAAGCCAGTAAACATGTTTAGCGGCATTTGTTGACATTTAAAAAATGCCTCTAGCGCCAATGCCACTAGGAAGATAGTGGCTTAAGTTGTAAAAGCCACTAAATGTTTGTCTTTAGTGGCTTCGAATAAATGCCACATAAAGGCCACTAAACCATCATTTGACATTTATAGAAAAGCCACTATCCATCATTTGGCTTTTATACAAATGCCACTATTTTGTATAATGTTGTTGTATAAAACGGTTTTGATTGAATGTAGTGGCTTATGAAAATAGCCACTAATGACATACTAGTTCTGCATTACTATTTTTTTATGGATTTTAGTCATTCAATTTGTAGTTCATGATCAAGTTTTCTAATTGAATGCCAATTGAAGCCGAACACATTCCAGAAGTATTGAACTTTCTTATTTATACTCAAATGACAATTACATGGGGAGGACATTTTACCTTGCCCCTTGTATTGAATACAACAACATCACATATGACTATATATGGTACATATTGTAGACATGAACACTAACTGGATAACAACTCATTTTGCACTTGGAGACCCCCCAAAGGAATACAAACTCATTTTCTTACAAAAACATACAGTTCCATTCTAGCATTCCAAGTAGTTGTGATCTTCTACAGGAGTAGACTAGCTACACTGCAATGAAGGTTCATCCTTCTTCTCAGCTGCAGTGATAGCATTACGGCCATATGGTCATCAGATTCCTCATCAGGTTCTTCCTTCTTCTCTTCCACCTTGGAAGCAGAAGCAGCAGGTGCAACTGCATAGCCTGAAGCAGTAGCAGGGGCAGCAACAACTGCAAACTTGCTAGGATCCTACAATGAAGTGAGCAAAATGTTGAGCACTTGCATGCAAATGTAAGACAAAAACACTTACAACACTAGCATGCTATTAAGATAATATCAGGGAAGATAGCACCATTGCCAAATTTATCAATAAGGTCATCTTTAGTAAGGTGAAGGACCTCAGGGCTGAATACAGATCCACTGTCATAAACTAACATCACAACCAGTCCATATGAGAAGGGCCTGATGCCGAGCTTGGCAAGAAGGACAGCCTCAGAAGAACCCAACTTCTCACCTTTCCTAATAAGTTCGACAATGGTAATAATTTCAACTGTACCATTCACATTATGTCTGCTGAATAGAGTTTGCCATGCAGTAAAGTTGTAGACATTCAGCTAAGCACACAACTAAGCACATGATAGAAAGGGTGCATAGCTGAAAATCTTGACAATTATGTAAAAAGCAAAAGATGGTTATCAAACTCAATGTCGTCTAGGGTTCTCATAAAACTATAGTCTATACATAATAAGTTGAAAGATTTTTAGTAAGGTAAGAAAGAATATAATGATTAATAAGAGAAGAACCTGGTGAAGGCCTTCATGTTGTTATAGATATATCTCCCTTCTCCAACTGCAATAACTATTGTACTGAAGTTATCATAAACAAGAACCATGTCTGAAGGCTCCTTGGTAACCTAGACTGACACATAAAAAAGAGAAGAAACAATCATTATCGATAATAATGACTAAAAGACAAGAAGATAGATATACAAATTGACATATAGCGAATATACTTACCTCAGTTCCAGCAATTCCCATGGCAATACCAATGTCTGCCATTTTCAGAGCAGATGCATCATTGACACCATCACCAGTCATGGCAACCACCACATGTAATAAACAATTAACAGCAAAACATGCAAGTTGACAATGTAGATCAGCAGGAGGCATCAGGTCTTCAAATCTATACTAACATGGCCACCAGGAATAGATTCACTATCCCCTGATAAGCAAGAAGAGTTTCCAGAACAAATTCACTATACCCTTCAACAGAAGAAAAAAAGCAAAGTGAAGTAGTGAAATATACCTTATCCAGGAATCCTTAAAATAACCCAAAGCAAAATTAGAAACCAATGTTGGCTAGGCTGCAATACATCAAGAACATGTAAGCATGCACCATTTTGTTGGATTGCATGTAAGACCAGTTCCAGGGTGAGGAATCCCATCTTTGAGTCCTAACAGCAGCTCTGTTCTTGGAGATTAAAGGCTAATCACAAGAGATGAGCTGAAGCCTTTCACAAGAGATGAGATGACAACCTTAGCTCTTGAGAGTGGCCTTTAATCTCCAAACACATGCCTTTTTTAGTCCTAATAGCAGCTCTGTACTTGGATATTTAAGGTCATTCTCTGTACATGATCTTAGCAGAGGATCCTTACCATAGTTATTGGCTTTTAGGGCCTTCATCACAACCACATGTTACAAAAAGGGTATTATTGTCGATGTTTTTTTAACAATTAAGGGAACATGGAGGAACCGATATTACTAAGAGCACCCATTATTTCTTGAGGCTTCTACCTTGACTTCTTAACCAAAGTAGAGTATGGAAATGTTGAAAATGACTTGTTGTACCATGGAAATGTTGAAAATGACTTGTTGTACCTTTGTAGAGAAATTAGGACTCATAGAAGCATGCGACTAAAATATCTCAGTTACATTTTAGACATCTTAATAGCCTAAATATTGAGCAATCATAGAAGCTCAACCACAAACCATCTTGAGGCAAATCACCACAGCAAAATATGTTGTGTAAATCTCACACACAAGATTCTAAAAACACTGCTCATAGCTAAAAACCACTTTGGCTAGGCTGCAATACTACCTTAGATACTACTTTTAGATACTACTTTGGCTAGGCTGCAATACATCAACAACATGTAAGGATGTACCATTTTGTTGGATTGCCTATAAGACCAGTTCCAGGGTGAGGAATCCCATTTTTGAGTCCTAACAGCAGCTCTGTTCTTGAAGATTATGCCATTCACAAGAGCTGAGCATAAGCCTTTCACAAGAGATGAGCTGAAAACCTTAGCTCTCGAGAATGGCCTCTGATCTCCAAAAACTGGCCTTTTACGCAGTGACATGTTGTTTGTTGTGGAAGGCACAAAATGCACAATTCTTCAGAGAAATATTGACTTAGTAAGCTATCATTCAACATGTAATCAAGTTATGAAAGAAAAAATTACAGAGAACTATTGACTTAGGAAGCAAAAAAAGACATTCACATTCAGCAGGTCAAAACAAAATATATTGTGTAAATGTCACACACAAGAAGGTAAGACACTGCTCATAGCTAAAAGCAAAATAGGATTGTCATTTGGCAACATTGTCTAAGACAATGGACATGAAACAACAATATCTGGATCATTATGTACTAATAAAAAATTGGACCAGAGAAACACAACTATAGCTTTCATCTCTCTACACAGTATCCAAGAATGCAATTATCTATCTTTATACTTCATGACCTGCAACAAATGGAAACAACTTTAGATAATAGTTTTGTTTTCAATTATGTCATATTATAAGCAATACTATATGCTCACTTTGGCAGTAAATGTGATTTCGTCCATGCTATGACATTGCCAATAACTTCATCCATATATTGATATTGCTTAGAAGATCTGACTAGAAGTTTGTTGGCCATCACCACAACCTCTACATAAACACCAACACATGATGAGCCTAAAATTGCACCTCCCACCATTTGCAAGGGATCAACCACAGATACTCGACCGATTGCAACTTTATCATCTGCATCTGCGATACTCATCACATACACTTCCTATAAACAAAATACAATTTAAATAAAAAAATTATATAAACGTAGAATGATGTGCAATTTACACAAATGTAAACATACTTGTCCCTTATAAATTGTTGAATGTCTCATTCCGATCTGCACAATTATTTTATCTGTGTCATAAGGCCATCAAAATTCAACATGGAAAATAATTGATACCACACATCTCGTATAAAATGTATTCATACCTGGCCAGTGTATACATGTTGTGTTGATTGACTGTTTCCTGCTCTAGACAAGGCTAGTATCTGCTTTATTTTTGCATTTTGTTCTTGAATTTTAGCTTCAAATTACATTCGTTGTTGTTCAAGTTGATCCTGGAAATGCTTCCTTTGCGCTTCATCAGCTTCTCAGGATTTACGGTTCTTGCCCCAGATATCAGAAGGTGATGGTCCAAGCCCATAACCATGAACATATCCTGGTCTCTCTTCTCCCATAACCTGCCTATAAATTTCAACTAAAGTAACATCAGGTTGGTTTCTTCGCAGCTCGTCACCTACCTCAGAAAATTTTTCCTACACACAACAGAACATAGGAGATGAATTTTATACCAAACATATAAATGTTTCCATGTAGTAAATGTAACATAATACTATAGGATAGGAATCCTAATACCAAAATTTTGGCAGATTTAATATCAACTATGCTCCCATCTTTTTTACGATGAGTTTTCTCAAAAAACTCAATGGGATCAACTTCCCCGCCTGTTTCCTTCTCCAACTTTATCATTCAAACAAGGTTATTGCTAACATCATTTAAACAGATGTCTCCAAATTGTCCAATTGGATCACAATATTGACTAACTTACATCATGTTTCAGACAAGAAAATGACTTGGTTCCTGTTGTGTGGCTAACCTTTTAAATTTTTCTGCTTGTCTTGTTAGTTATACACTTCCTCTGTAAAAAAAAATTACAGTATTGTCCATAGTAATTATCTGTGAGGTAAATTAAATATCAATTAATAGATACAAAAAATTACCTTTCCTTTATTGCTCCTCTAGTAATCCACAAGAAATTTCCATTGAGACGTTTCCACGCGGGGAACAACTTGTGTTCAAGTTGTTATTCATATGGACTATCTTCTACGAAGTATAGTTTCCGTAACTCCCACTTGTGGTCCTTCCATTTCTTTTCCAGTCTCTTCATTGTCCACTCCTTTTTTTTGTCGCTCAAAAATCTTGTTACTAATAAAACCAAAAACTTTAGGTACAAAAAGTGCCCCTTGAGGAAACAAAACAGATCCCAATTCTCCATGCAGGGAGACATAAAAGGCATCCAACAAAAGAAAACTCCAAATTAAGAAAGACTAAGAGAAGGGGCAGGATACAGAAAAGCCCATAAGACCTAGCAGGGGAAGGGAGAGCATACAGGACCAAAAAATAGCACCCACAAAGACGCCTGAGTGAACTCCATCACTTCTGCCAACTCAAGAGGGAAAGACATCACCTGTCCCAACCCCAAGAACAAACTCAGCAGGAACACATAAGATAGAAAACGAGAAAGACATGACTGTCACTCAACGTCTTTCTCCCTGAAGCAGTGGCCATTTGCACTTGGTCATTACTTCATGTATAAAAGCCCAAGAAAAACAATAGTTCAAGCTAAATAGGGGCATCATCAACAATCTTCCATAGACTTTTGCAGCTAGAGACAAGCATCCATGGATCCTCTAGCGTTCAGTTCACCCAAAAAGAGAGGATATGTCCGACTATCATCACCTGCATACGTCTAGAGACCTTGCTTCTGATATCCATATTGAGCAAGAAAAAGAAAAAGTATCACTAGTTACATCAAACCGAAGCTTTACATCAAACACCATGATGGTGTCCTTCTCAAATGGCTGGAGGCCGGACTGTCGTCGAACACCTGGTGTGCACCCGGAGCTGCAACAGCGGGATAGGCCTCTAATCGCCAGGCTAGACATAGTTGTCTAAGATTTGGGACAGAGCCCACATCAGCAACATCTCGAGGAGCCTTCATCAATAATGAGATCTCTCTAAGGCTATGGCAGTGCAGAAGCATCTTGTCGAAGCTTCAAAGTGAATGCACAGAGCAACCCTTCTGAGCCACTTGAACAGATGCTATTTACACAACACCAGTCCATCATGTCGAGGAAGCCACCCCAAGCTGCTACTTGCACAAAGGCATTCCAACAAACACCATGAGAGCATCAGAGTGAGGGGAAACGCCCATTGCAGCACAATAGCATCTCAACAGCCCTTCATACAGACGACTACAAGCCAAGGATTACAGAGTTGGGGGATGCCGTCAAGCATGGAGCACTGCTGGCCGGACAGGGGACGCCCAAACCCACCACCGTGTCTGGGCCACACCTGGACGGAGAGCCACCACCTTCGTGTCCAACCAGAAGACTCGAAATTGAAACTAGAATCCAGGGCCTAGAAAAGGTCGAGGATCTGAACCCCAGAATAGGGCACCACCATCGCAGCAGGAATGAGGCCACAACTCTGAGCAGACCTAGGGGAAACCCGGTCACTTATTGAGGGAACCTTCATCGCAGACAAGACTCGTTCCATCCTATCGAAGCCAAAGAGCACCCTTATCCTGGACCAGGATCTCACGACCATCAGACGAGCAGTTGCTGGGAAGTGAGATGGCGTGGAGACCACCTGGCTTCACCAGCTCAGAGCAGCATCACAAGGGGCGATCTGGACCTAGATCAACTTCTATCTTTCCATCACTCTTGAATGGAAGGATTCGACAAAGTCGAGCTGTTGAATCATTGTCCACTCCTTTAATTCTATGTCCATCATGAATTTACTCTACCGACAATAAGGATATCAATTAGAAGCTTCATTTAACCATTTAAAAATAAATTTTAATATTGTACCTTCACAAAATTCTATATGGATTCTTTTTTATTTGCTGAAAATTGTCTCCAGTCCTCGTAGTTTAATGGACAAAGATTGGGATCACTTGCAATGGTTGTCAAAAAACTTGAAAAGTGACATTGGTTTTTACCCACTGGTTGTCCAAATTGATTTATCTCAATGGGAATTTGATCGCCAGGCATTCTTTTCCATACTTGCAAACATTGTGTTCGACCACGTGTGCGATGTCTTTGACCTAAGAATTCATTTATATATCATTAGATGCAGCACTATAAATGCAATGATATGAATAAACCGAATACCTAGCCCATCAGTAGGTGTTGGCGTAGCATTCAACGACTCATCATGGTGATCAGAAACGTCATTTTGCTCCATGGTTTCTTGAAATGCATTGTTGTTCTGGCTATTGCCAGCTCTACTCTCTACTCTTCTTGATTGATTGGACATAGGAACATTGACAGTAGGCACCGGGGGTCGATGTCTTTGACCCGAGCATTCATTCATAAAGGATACAAAATAAATGGAAATTATATATCTTTAGATGCATCACTATGAATGCAATGGTATGAATTAACCGATTACCTAGCCCATCAGAAGGTGTTGTTGTAGCATTCAATGACTCTTGATGGTGATCAGAGAGGTCATTTTGCTCCATGTGGTCATGAAATGGATGGTTGTTTTGGCTATTGGCAGCTCTACTATCTACTCTTCTAGAATGATTAAACACTGAAGCATTGCCATTAGGCACCCATGGTCGATGTCTTTGACCTGAGCATTCATTCATAAAGGATACACCATAAATGGAAATTATATATCACTAAAGGCAGCACTATATATGCAATGAATTAACCGATTACCTAGCCCATTAGAAGGTGTTGTTGTAGCATTTAACAACTCATCATGGTGATCAGATAGGCCATTTTGCTCCATGTGATCATGAAATGCATGGCTATTTTGACTATTGGCAGCTCTACTGTCTACTCTTCTTGAATGATTGGACACTGAAGCATTGCCATTAGGCACCCGTTGTCGATGTCTTTGACCTGAGCATTCATTCATAAAGCATACAACATATATATAAATTATATATCATTAAATGCAGCACTATAAATGCGATGATATGATTACCTTGTCCATCACAAGGTGTTCTTGTAACAGCAGAGCTAGAAACAGTGTTATTGAATTTCCTTGGTCTATCATTTTGAACATTAGGTGGAAGGGAAGCTAAAAAAATTTTAGAGCGATTACTGGATGACAGGTTCAAAGCTTTCCAACAACCTTGTGGAGTAATGCTAGGTAAATGAGTCCCCGTATAAGAGTCAATGATGTTGTTCTGATCATTCCTTGTAGTTGTCTTATTAGGAAAGATGTCACTTAACTGTTCTCTCATCCTGAGTATATCAAGTCACACAAAAATGAAGACACTTAAAACAAAATTGAACAACATAAAAGGTATTTACTACTCGTTCAGTAATCCTCTGCCATCCAACAATTATCCATTCTTAAAAATAGTAAAAAATATAACATTTATGAGTAAGTCTGTCATATAAACAACATAGTTATAAAAAAGATAAAAGTAGAACATCACTTTGAGGGATTCCTCAAAGAAAAACATCACTCAAAACCACACCAGAGAAAAACATTTGCAAGCCACCATCAAGATCACATTGGGTACCTTAAATTCACAGTACTTGATTGATTACTAATGTTCATTAAGTAATACAACACAAGTTACATTTTTTTATTATTTCCTAATTTAAAAGTTAAAAAAATCATCAACAATTATGACGGCCATTATGATTGTGACGTGTTCATTTTTTTGATGATAATGTGTCGAGGATGGAGTCGCTGGTAGACAAATCCGAACTGATGGTCATGGGGTACAAGGAGGTACCAACGAGCAAGGATTGCACCTCAAGAATGTCAAATTCATCGAATGACGTCTCCTCAGATACGGTACAGCCTAGCTCGTGCATATACCGTCTCAGGTGAGAAGGCAAACTGTTGTTGTAGTTATGTATATAAGACTGTATGATATTGTTGCCAATCGGACGAAGCAAAACCTGGTCCGTACGACCAATTCCCATTCTCCCAATCCACCCACGCCAACTGGTTATGGATACCAGATTGTCGTCACCATCATACTGAACCTCGATTACATTTTTCGAGTTCCCAAACTTTAAGGTCATTTGACCAGCCGTGTAGCGTCTTCCATCCAGATGACACCAATGTCTGGGAATGGTGAGTTGTGCAAGTGTACGATCGTCTAGGGTGATGTCTAGCTTTTCTGCTTCAGGGAAAAGGAGTAGGGGGGTAGACGCCCAGGCCATAGTGACTATTGTGGGTGAACAGAGACTGCAAAATATTAGTACTAACAATTGTAAGTATATATAACGATATTATAAATTTTCAAAAAAAGTAGTATACATTTGCAAAATATAGAGAAATATATTTTTTAAAGTGAAGCAAGTAGTCCATAAACATATTCCCCATGGTTTCTATAAAAATCGACATGAATGAACCCATTAGAGAACGGGCAACATCATTATCTAGTTTGATGAAACCTGGTCAGGGACCATACAAGTATACAACTTGTATAAGATCTGAGTGTAGAAGACCCAGAACTTGGAGGAACTGGTGGGCCAGCCAGCTGATGGTTCCTGGCCCAAGGCGAGAGGTTGGATTACATATATAGTAAAGATGTATAATTGTCTATAAACTTCTTGAGTAACATAACATGCCATCAAAAGACAAAAATTGATTTAGGATATGGAACTGAAGTAACCATAATGCAATGTGTTTACATTAAAGCAGTACTGAGATAAGACGTACACTCCAAAAAAAACATGAATCAACCATTATGTAAACATCACTGCATAGAAGCCATGCAATTCGTTCAATATAGAAATCAAGAGGGCAAACCAGACTTCCTATGGCAGATAAATAATTATTGTTGTTCCATAATGGAACCCCTGCATTTTGTGCAATCACAGCTTAGTGTTAATAGCAACTTGTCTACATGCCCTTGGTATCTTGCTTCATTGTTGCTTAAAGACCCTAATTTTCAGGGATGGTGCAATCATAACCAAAACCAACGTGACACTGTAAAATAAAACAACAAAATCATCATATTTCAAGACTATAAAATAATCCAAGTTTAAATCTAACAAAGAAGGAAGGTCGATGGCTTGATATAAATGATTAAGGAAGTGATTGCTGGATATAAAATAACAGAATCATCATATTTCAAGACTATCTTCATAAATCGATTATCATATATACCTTGATAGAATGGAAACTGTGAGAATGGATGGGAAAGACCATGTGTGTTTATTGTTTTGTGGGGGTGTACTTACCTGTCGCGTGCCGAAGCAGCAGGGTGACAAACTGCCGCAGTCCTCGCCGGCAAGTTGGGAGACTGATCTCTTCCTCGGCGTCCCCTCCAACCCTTGGCAATGTCACTGACACCTTGGAGAAGAGCAGAGAGCGTTCCAGCAGATAGCGTCCACGGTCTGGCAGATTAGGGCGAAAAGGCTAGGTCGACTTCGCGGGTTCTGCGAGCAGAGCAAATGTCGAGAGTAAATGTCTCTGCCCAACGCGTGGAGAAGAGGAACCATTTTGCAGGCCAGGAAAGCCGCGTGAGAACAAATATTTTTTACTAATTGTGGCCCCCTCATTTGATTTGGAAATTTTGAAATGCCACTAATTAATTATAAAAATGCCTTAATTAGTAAGTCTTTTCTATAAACTCCATAATATGTGGTTTAGAGGCATTTAAATTACAAATGCCACTACATTACATAGATAGTGGCATTTTTTTTGAAAAGCCATTGGAATAAAAGCCACTAATGGGTATTTTTGCTATAGTGGAGGTAGAGATATCAAACCTGAAAGGTATAAAACTGTGTTGATTGTCGATACATATCTGAACACTTTAACTGAAGTAGTTCTGATAAAGAAACTAATTCTTGTATGTCTTCTCTCTCTTTGTATTGTACACTTTGAACTGGCCCCTCACCACACTTGTCAAGAATGTGTTTCTCATAGTACTTCTTGGCACATCTTCAATTTTTTCTCTCTATTTTGGCATCCTCTGGCCCAGGTCACCATTTGTCCGATGTAACGAGGAGCCGACCACCTTTTTTCCACTAGAATTTTCTCTAGACAGGTGGAGTTCTATATCAATATAAGCGAATGTGTAAGCTAGTTGATGCATCTCACATCATATATTACTATATGAGTACATTAAATTATAATATTCTTCAAATAAGAGTTGGTTCTGAACAACAACATGCATTTTTATCTTATGACACAATTACTGTAACATACTCAATTCTAGACACACACGCTAATTTCCCATTCTTCTAGGCCCCTAATTGATTAGATGGATATCCAAAATCCCTTGTCCCTTTTCTTTACTTGGCTACCTTTCAATGTCTATATTTCGTTGTAATAGAATAGATCAAACCATATTAGGATCTGATAACCCTAATTGACTCTTTCGAATCACATGAACATGAAATCTTAGAATGAGATAGCCCTAATACTTGAAGGATGAGAATTGGTGGATACTAATATTAAACTATAGCCTCAACCATTATTTAACATCCTAGAATAATCATGGAATATTAGAGCAAGGAATGTGGAAGGTTTCACCATAATTGATCATTAGGTCATGATCATTACATTCAGTGAATGATTTATGAACTATGGATAAATAATAACTAAAGTAACCTCAAAACCCAAATCTAAGCCCATAACCGAGTTCCTCATAGCTTAATTAGTCAACCCTCAAAATTTGGAATCTTTCGGACATCAAATGCACCCTTATTTAAGACCCTAGTGAACTATGTATGTTTTAACCAAAGTTTGGGTCGATTTAAATCTAATTATTTTGCCACGGTCTGACTTTGGCCCAAGGGCCAGTTTTGTTCTTGTGAGTGGTCCAGTTTGGGTAGCGGGACTCAGTTGTCTGCTACCTCTGTCTTCCGCATGGTTCAGATGGCAGCAGTGCACGCCTATCACCCGGTCGCCCTGTGATCATACCAGCCGTTGATTCATCGCGATTTCTTCGCCAATGAACTTCTCCCTCCCTACCGAGCCCAACAACCCCCTACTCGGCCTCTATATAACCCTAAGGCAAAAATGCCTATTTCTACCCAACAACATCCGCCGCTACTCTCTTTCCTCACCATTGCTCCGCCACCTCAAAGCCACTGAACCCTATCGATCATTCCGGTTTTGATCTACGACACCCACTCGTTTGTACTCCCCGATCAATTGCTTGCGTGGTTGCTGTGGAGCTGTGGTCGGCACCGGTCTTCTTCTCAGAGAAGAACGCTGAGCAACAATAGTGCTCTTCACCTCAATCCAATCGGTCGTGAGGTAACCATCTTGAACCCCCTTTCTTCCTTTTCACATACTCATCTTGCCATGGTAACGTCGAGTCTATTCGGTCAACAAATGTTGTTGCTTTCCTCTGTTTTGGCTCACTGTCAGGTGGGACTCGAAGGGTCCCTGACCCATAAAAGACTGGCTCCTACCATTGTGAGTATTGGGTAGAGTTTCCTGGAGTGATTGACACTTCCAGGCATGATGGTCACTATTGGGCTTCATTTGCCCTACTTGACGCCGGCTACCTCAATGGTTTTCCTCCTAACCGGTCGGCGCTATGGGTTCCTCGTGGTTTTGTAGGTGTGTTACCTTGCCTCCGTCTGTCTCGGCCGCACGCGACGCCATAGGCTTCTTTTTGATATTGGTTTGATTGATTTCACTGTTCCATCTGAGATCCCAGTGACACTGATGCCGACAATGGCGAGGGAGCCACCTACAGGCTAGGGACACGATGGCACCTGGGAGAATGGTTTCCTGTCCTGATGACCCCGACGGGATGTTGGGTGGTTCCTGGAGCAAGGAAGGGTAGGGTCACTGTCATGTTTGGCTGAAGCCCGAGGTCCCATAGCTCCATACCTGCTGCTACCTTCAGTGAGTTAGGAACAACAAGCACAACACACTTTTCCCAATTTCGACTCTGATGAAATACTAATGCAGTCACCACAATGTGGGCAATAAAGTATTTTCCGCTAACCATATACATCGTCCTTGGGTTTTACTGTTACTATGTACAGAGTAACGCTATCATTTGATCATCAGGATTCTTTCAGGGCACGACTTGTGTTTTATAATTTTATTTTTCTTAAAAATAGATTAATCTTGTAAAACTCATAAGAAATTATTGGTTTACCCAAACAATACCTATAAGTATGTTTTTGTAATCCGAAAAATACGACTGATTTATTGGGATAGGTTTTAGGACCATATTTCCAACCTAATATAGGGTCGATTTTTAAGCTAGGGTTTTAATGCATATTATATTAATTGTATGCATATGTATTGTGACTAGGTTGAGACAACCCTGAACCTGAACTTAGGAGTTGTTATTGAATATCTAGGACTGATCATAAGGTATGTACATCCTCTATTTTATTTTGAGCATTATTTGACTAAATCCATATACATTTTAATGAGGCATCTCTTGAAATGTTATTTCTCTTGGAAATCTATTATTCTTGGACATTTATAACTCATATTATGAATCTCTTTTACTGTTGTGATTATTAATTTGACATGATTATGGGTCTTTAGGCCCCTCCTGCCTTGTTGCCTTTTTGGTTTGATATTGACTAAAATGATAGTCTTGCCACTCTATTATAGCATGCTACGTGTTTGACTAGATTATCTAGAATAGTGGTACTTATGTACAACCATACTTATATAGGGCGTGCGTATTCCGCCTGGGGTGTGCGTTTCCACCCTTGTTTATTTTTAGGCCATGATCCTATGGTGTTATGGCCCTATTTTAGGTATATTTAGTCTACATTGTTGTACATGCAAATATTATTTGTTTTAATATGAATATGTGGATGAATGTTATCGCAAGACACTCTTTTATTATCATGTTTGTAATTTCAAATTTTATATGCCTCATTTCTTTTGTTACTTTTCTCTTGAACATTCCTAATTGCAAATAGCCCTCTTTTCTTATGGGAACATCTTTTTTTTGCACTTTTAACCCTATATAATGCCCAAAGTGTTTTATATATGTACATACTCAGCCTCTGCTGACCTATACTTGTTTCCTATGGTCTGGGTGATGTTCCCTTCCACCCAGGTTTAGGTACATTGGAAGACAAGTGATCAAAAAGATCACCAACATGACATGGACTTAAGGATGGCTTGGAATGGTTGGGTTACCCTCTACTACTGGCTTAGTTGTGTTTAGTTCAAGTATTTGTAAAATCACCTATTATGGTGAGGAATAATTGTATAAATGAATCATGATGTGACTATGTAATAGTTTTGATTCTGCTTCTTTATTATTACATGGCTCATGTATTGTATCATTTGAGTGGACCCCCTTTCTGGTCTCACTCTTTACAAAATGGTATCAGAGCCAAAAACAGTCGGTAACTTAACTATTTCAAGTTATCCTACATTGTTCCTTAATTAGGTGCTTAGATGACCTTTTAGAGGTTATTATTAGACCTTTTTCTTTGTAGGGGTTTACCAATTAGTATTTCGATCCCTTCTAAAATTGGTCAATACCTATTCTTACAATACATCAGTTGTGTATGCATAGTATGGGACAAACCAAGACTACCCTACCCTCTTTGTGGGGCTACAATGAAACTGCACTGGAATTGGCTTTTCTAGTGATATATCCCCTGATTTAAGGGAGGCTATCTAGACTACATTATGTGTAGGTTGACTTGGACATTAAAAGCTAGGTGTAACCCTAGTTATCACATGTGACCCCTTTTATGTGACGTTGATCTAGCATGCCTAGCATACATTCACTTGGTTATTAAGCATGATGAACGCAAAATACAAATCCTAAATTAATATTAGGATTAAGATTCCTTTGATGTTAAGTGTTATCCTAAACTAGATCAACTTTATTTATAGCACGCCTTGCCATCAATGTGAGTATATTAGGATAGCTATGCCCTGATGCCATCCCCTCAAGGGCTAAATTCCACCCTCATTGGGATTGTTATTCTTGTGTATTGGAATTGTTTGATGGAGCTAAATGTTATAGTAGGCACACTTAAATTATCACCTCTCTCAGAGTACTTGGTTTACCTAGTGATTTAGATGGGTATATGTACTATATAGGTTACCTTATCATGTAAAGGAACTACGGTGGAGAAAACCCTAAATCGCTTCCTATCATGTTGGGTAATCTCATGTTTTGATTAGGACACGGGATGAGATAATGGGGATTATGATTAAGAATGACATAGGAAATAGTAGATGTCATGCTTGGGTAGGTTTTGACCGATTGTTGGCTATGAGAAATATACTCCCTTCTCTCTCTCATTGCTTGCACATTAGAGAATTATCACATGACCCTTTTAAGTGATAGGAGGATCAGACCTCTTTGTAGAAGGAAGTGGTTATAGGATAGTAATGTGTGTGTTAGGTTGTGGTAGGTGTCTGACTTGGTTCTCAGATTGATTTTGGCACCAACTTTGCATCTTCATCGCCAGTCCTTTATTGCTAAAACTTATTTTCATTATTAAATTATATGTACAAAAGATTTATTTTTCTTTTTATGATCTCATCGATGATTTTCAGAACTAAGTCACCACCACAAGTAAGTTGAGTAGTAGACAAGATCTTTAGTGAAGTACCCTTAGTTGACATGTTCAACCCTAATACCCTAGGCCTAAGACTGACATAGTTAGTTTCATATATATACATCAGACCTAGTGGATCCACCCTTTTTCCCCTCTAGGCTATGCACTAAGTTATAGTTTAAGCCTTTTAAGGGGTGGAATTCCCATACGATCTAGTTAATAGGCATAATCGGGATTAATAACAGCTACAATAAGTAAAACTTGGATAACTCCTAGTAATAATGTCAAACATATGTTGAGGATACCAAACCGGGAATTTCAGAGGAGCCTTGCTAATCATACCATCCTACATGTTACTTTGATGATAAAAATAGATCTTAAAATTTTATCTTGAGTTATTTTTTTAAAGGGTGTATTTAAACCAAATAGGGGGAAAAGTAAAATTTCACTAAAGCTCAAATTAATATCCTATACCCCAAATCTCTAATAATTCTATCACAGGGATGACTATACATTATAGGCTAGGGTGAACATACTAAGTATGATGGAATTTTTGAACATTTCCATTTGACCATGATAAATAGAAGTGATAGGGGTTTGACTACACAGTAATCAAAACATGTCTAATGTAATGTGTAAAGTTAGCTCATGAATGAGAAATTCAATAAGTTGCATACAACACACTATAGTGCTCAATTATGAACGAAAAAGTCTATTGAAAACAAAACCCTAAACTTACACCCCAACCCTAATGCGCCTGTTAAAATATATGTGTTTTCTTTGTTATGTGACACATCATAATTCACCCCCCTTGATAAATCTATAAATATTTCAATTTAAAATAATAGTTGGTGATGATAATGTTGTTGTTGATGATGATGATGATGAGCATGATGAGGATGACGATGTTATTGTTGATGATGTAGACGATGATTGGGAGGAGTAAGTGATGATGTCAGTGATATTGATTATTATGATGATGGTGAGTAGATGATGATGATGATGATGTTTTTAGTTCAGGATGATGATGATAACAAAGGAAGTTATATGGATCACGATCAAAGAATGGCAAAACTATGATAACATTGTAGGTAGCCCTAATGGATACAAACTGGTTGCCATAATCCTAGGTCTTGTTGTAACTTTTCTAGCCAAATATCTCCCATAATCATATTAATGGATGCATGACACATGGAGACATATAACTTCACCTTGAGAGTGGACCATAAGTGTGACATGAATGGTATGTTTTAACCCCCTACATTAGGTACACTAGAAATTTATGAATTGGTTAAAAGTATAACTTAGTATACCATACCACATCTGGATAGATTTCGGGGACGAAATCTTCTTTAAGGGGTGGAGTGTTGTAACATACTCGATTCTAGACACATAGGCTAATTTCCCATTCTTCTAGGCCCCTAATTGATTAGATGGATATCTAAAATCCCTTATCCATTTTCTTTACTTGGATACCTTTCAATGTCTATATTTCGTTGTAATAGAATAGATCAAACCATATTAGGATCTAATAACCCTAATTGACTCTTTCGAATCACATGAACATGAAATCTTTGAATGAGATAACCCTAATACTTGAAGGATGAGAATTGGTGGATACTAATATTAAACTATAGCCTCAACCCTTATTTAACATCCTAGAATAACCATGGAATAAAAGAGTGAGGAATGTGGAAGGTTTCACCATAATTGATCATTAGTCCATGATCATTACATTCAGTGAATGGTTTATGAATTATGGATAAATAATAACTAAAGTAACCTCAAAACCAAAATCTAAGCCCATAATTGAGTTCCTCATAGCTTAATTATTCAACCCTCAAAATTTGGAGTCTTTCAGACATCAAATGCACCCTTATTTAAGACCCTAGTGAACTATGTATGTTTTAACCAAAGTTTGGGTGGATTTAAATCTAATTCTTTTATCACGGTCTGACTTTGGCCCAAGGGCCGGTTTTGTTCTTGCTAGCAGTCCAGTCTGGGTAGCGGGACTCAGTCGTCCCTACCTCCGTCTTCCATGCAGTTCAGATGGAAGCAGTGCACGCCTATCACCCGGTCGCCCCGTGATCATACCAGCCGCTGATTCATTACGAATTCTTCTCCAACAAACTCCTCCCTCCCTACCGAGCCCAACGAACCCTTACTCAGCCTCTATAGAACGTTAAGGCAAAAACACCTATTTCTACCCAACAGTAGTCATCGCTGCTCTCTTGCCTCACCATTGCTCCACCACCTCAAAGCCACCGAACCCTGTCGATCGTTCAGGTTTTGATCTACGGCACCCACTCGTTTGTACTCCCTGGTCAATTGCTTGTGTAGTCGTTGTGGAGCTGTGGTCGGTGCCGATCTTCTTCTCCGATAAGAATGTTGAGCAACATCAGTCCTCTTCACCTCAGTCCAATCGATCGTGAGGTAACCATCTTGAACCCCCTCTCTTCCTTTTCGCATACTCATCTTGCCATGGTAACGTCGGGTCTGTTCGGTCGACAAATGTTGTTGCTTTCCACTATTTTGGGTCACCGTCGGGTGGGACTCGAAGGGACCCTGACCCATAAAAGACTGGCTCCTACCATCGTGAGTATTGGGAAGAGTTTCCTGGAGTGATTGACACTTCCAGGCGTGATGGTCACTGATGGGCTTCATTTGCCCTACTTGACGCCGGCTACCTCAATGGTTTTCCTCCTAACCGGTCGGCACGATGGGTTCCTCATGGTTTTGCAGGTGTGTTACCTTACCTCTGTCTCTCTCGGACGCATGTGACGCCACAGGCTTCTTTTTGACACTGGTTTGATTGATTTCACTATTCCGTCTGAGATCCCAGTGACACTGATGCCGGCAATAGCGAGGGAGCCACCAACAGGCTAGGGCCACGGTGGCACCTAGGAGAACAGTTTCCTGTCCTGATGACCACTACGGGATGTTGGGTGGTTCCTGGAGCAAGGAAGGGCAGGGTCACTGTCATGTTTGGCTGAAGCCCGAGGTCGCAGAGCTCCATACCTGCTGCTACCTTCAGTGAGTTAGGAACAACAAGCACAATGCACTTTTCCAAATTTCGACTCTGATGAAATACTAATGCAGTCACCACACCGTGGGCAATAAAGTATTTTCTGCTAACCATATGCATCGTCCGTGGGTTTTACTGTTACTATGTACAAAGTCACACTATCATTTGATCATCAGGATTCTTTTAGGGCACGACTGGTGTTTTATAATTTTATTTTTCTTAGAAATGGATTAATCTTGTAAAACTCATAAGAAATTATTGGTTTACCCAAATAATACCTATAAGTATGTTTTTGAAATAAAAAAAATACGACTGATTTATTGGGATAGGTTTCAGGACCAGATTTCCAACCTAATATAGGGTCGATTTTTAAGCTAGGGTTTTAATGCATATTATATTAATTGTATGCACATATATTGTGACTAGGTTGAGACAACCCTGAACCTGAACTTAGGAGGTGTTATTGAATATCTAGGACTGATCATAAGGTATGTACATCCTCTATTTTATTTTGGGCATTATTTGACTAAATCCATACACATTTTAATGATGCATCTCTTGAACTGTTATTTCTCTTAGAAATATATTATTCTTGGACATTTATATCTCCTATTATGAATCTCTTTTACTGCTGTGATTATTAATTTGACATGATTATGGGTCTTTAGGCCCCTCCTGACTTGTTGCCTTTTTGGTTTGATATTGACTAGAATGATAGTCTTGCCACTCTTTTATACCATGATGCATGTTTGACTAGATTATCTAGAATAATGGTACTTATGTATAACCATACTTATATAGGGCGTGCGTATTCTTCTTGGGGTGTGCGTTTCCACCCTTGTTTATTTTAGGCCATGATCCTATGGTGTTATGGCCCTATTTTAGGTATATTTAGTCTACATTGTTATGCATGCAAATATTCTTTGTTTTAATATGGATCTGTGGATGAATGTTATGGAAATGCACTCTTTTATTATCATGTTTGTAATCTGAAATTTTATATGCCTCATTTCTTTTGTTACTTTTCTCTTGAACATTCCTAATTGCAAATAGCCCCCTTTTCTTGTGGGAACATCTTTCATTTTGCACTTTTAACCCTATATAATGCCCAAAGTATTTTATATATGAACATACTCAGCCTTTGCTGACCTATACTTGTTTCCTATGTTTTGGGTGATGTTCCATTCCACCCAGGTTTAGGTACATTGGAAGAGAAGAGATCAAAAAGATCACCAACATGACATGGACTTAAGGATAGCTTGGAATGGCTGGGTTACCCTCTTCTACTGGCTTAGTTGTGCTTAGTTCAAGTATTTGTAAAATCACCTATTATGGTGAGGAATAGTTGTATAAATGAATCATGATGTGACTATGTAATAGTTTTGAGTCCGCTACTTTATTATTACATGGCTCATGTATTGTATCATTTGAGTGGACCCCCTTTCTGGTCTCACTCTTTACAAAATGGTATCAGAGCCAAAAACAGTCGGTAACTTAACTATTTCAAGTTATCCTACATTGTTTCTTAATTAGGTTCTTAGACGACCTTTTAGAGGTTATTATTAGACCTTTTTCTTTGTAGGGGTTTACCAATTAGTATTTCGATCCCTTCTAAAATTGGTCAATACCTCTTCTTACAACACATCAGTTGTGTAAGCATAGTATGGGACAAACTAAGACTACCCTGCCCTCTTTGTGGGGCTGCAATGAAACTGCACTGGAATTGTCTTTTCTAGTGATATATCCCCCGATTTAAGGGAGGCTATCTAGACTACATTATGTGTAGGTTGACTTGGACATTCAAAGCTAGGTGTAACCCTAGTTATCACATGTGACCCCTTTTATGTGACGTTGATCTAGCATGCCTAGCATACATTCACTTGGTTACTAAGCATGATGAATGCAAAATACAAATCCTAAATTAATATTAGGATTAAGATTCCTTTGATGTTAAGTGTTATCCTAAACTAGATCAACTTTGTTTATAGCACACCTTGCCCACAATGTGAGTATATTAGGATAGCTATGCCCTGATGCCATCCCCTCAAGGGCTAAATTCCACCCTCATTGGGATTGTTATTCTTGTGTATTGGAATTGTTTGATGGAGCTAAATGTTATAGTAGGCATACTTAAATTATCACCTCTCTCAGAGTACTTGGTTTACCTAGTGATTGAGATGGGTATCTGGACTATATAGGTTACCTTATCATGTAAAGGAACTACGGTGGAGAAAACCCTAAATCACTTCCTATCATGTTGGGCAATCTCATGTTTCGATTAGGACATGGGATGAGATAGTGGGGATTATGATTAAGAATGACATAGGAAATGGTGGATGTCTTTCTTGGGTAGGTTTTGACCGATTGTTGGCTATGAGAAATATACTCCCTTCTCTCTCTCATTGCTTGCACATTAGAGAATTATCACATGACTCTTTTTTGTGATAGGAGGATCAGACCTCTTTGTAGAAGGAAGTGGTTATAGGATAGTAATGTGTGTGTCAGGTTGTGGTAGGTGTCTAACTTGGTTCTCTGATTGATTTTGGCACCAACTTTGCATCTTCATTGCCAATCCTTTATCGCTAAAACTTATTTTCATTATTAATTTATATGTACAAAAGATTTATTTTTCTTTTTATGATCTCATCGATGATTTTCAGAACCAAGTCACCACCACAAGTAAGTTGAGTAGTAGAGAAGCTCTTTAGTGAAGTACCCTTAGTTGACATGTTCAGCCCTAATACCCTAGGCCTAAGACTGACATAGTTAGTTTCAAATATATACATCAGACCTAGTGGATCCACCCTTTTTCCCCTCTAGGCTATGCCTTAAGTTATAGTTTAAGCCTTTTAAGGGGTGGAATTCCCGTACGATCTAGTTAATAGACATAATCAAGATTAATAACAACTACAATAAGTAAAACTTGGATAAATCCTAGTAATAATGTCAAACATATGTAGAGGATACCAAATCGGGAATTTCAGAGGAGCCTTGCTAATCATACCATCCTACATGTTACTTTGATGATAAAAATAGTTCTTAAAATTTTTTCTTGAGTTATTTTTTTAAAGGGTGTATTTAAGCCAAATAGGGGGAAAAGTTAAATTTCACTAAAGCTCAAATTAATATCCTATACCCCAAATCGCTAATAATTCTATCACAGGGATGACTATACATTATAGGCTAGGGTGAACATACTAAGTATGATGGAATTTTTGAACATATCCATTTGACCGTGATAAATAGAAGTGATAGGGGTTTGACTACATAGTAATCAAAACATGTCTAATGTAATGCGTAAAGTTAGCTCATTAATGAGAAATTCAATAAGTTGCATACAACACACTATAATGCTCAATTACGAACGAAAAAGTCTATTGAAAACAAAACCCTAAACTTACACCCCAACCCTAATGTGCCTATTCAAATATATGTGTTGTCTTTGTTATGTGACACATCATGATTCACCCCCCTTGATAAATCTATAAATATTTCAATTTAAAATAATAGTTGGTGATGATGATGTTGTTGTTGATGATGATGATGATGAGCATGATGAGGATGATGATGTTATTGTTGATGATGTAGACGATGATGAGGAGGAGTAAGTGATGATGTCAGTGATATTGATTATTATGATGATTGTGAGTATATGATGATGATGATGTTGTTATTTCAGGATGATGATGATGATGATGACAAAGGAAGTTATATGGATCACGATCAAAGAATGGCAAAACTATGATAACATTGTAGGTAGCCCTAATGGATACAAACTGGTTGACATAATCCTAGGTCTTGTTGTAACTTTTCTAGCCAAACATCTCCCATAATCATATTAATGGATGCATGAAACTTGGAGACATATAGCTTCACCTTGAGAGTGGACCATAAGTGTGACATGAATGGTATGTTTTGACCCCCTACATTAGGTACACTAGAAATTTATGACTTGGTTAAAAGTATAACTTAGTCTACCATACCACAACTGGATAGATATCGGGGATGAAATCTTCTTTAAGGGGTGGAGTGTTGTAACATACTCAATTCTTGACACATAGGCTAATTTCCCATTCTTCTAGGACCCTAATTGATTATATGGATATCCAAAATCCCTTGTCCCTTTTATTTACTTGGCTACCTTTCAATGTCTATATTTCATTGTAATAGAATAGATCAAACCATATTAGGATCTGATAACCCTAATTGACTCTTTCGAATCACATGAACATGAAATATTTGAATGAGATAACCCTAATATTTGAAGGATGAGAATTGGTGGATACTAATATTAAACTATAGCCTCAACCTTTATTTAACATCCTAGAATAACCATGGAATATTAGAGCGAGGAATGTGGAAGGTTTCACCATAATTGATCATTAGGCCATGATCATTACATTCAGTGAATGATTTATGAACTATGGATAAATAATATCTAAAGTAACCTCAAAACCCAAATATAAGCCCATAATCGAGTTCCTCATAGCTTAATTAGTCAACCCTCAAAATTTGGAGTCTTTCGAACATCAAATGCACCCTTATTTAAGACCCTAGTGAACTATGTATGTTTTAACCAAAGTTTGGGTCGATTTAAATCTAATTATTTTGTCACGGTCTGACTTTGGCCCAAGGGCCAGTTTTGTTCTTGCGAGCGGTCCAATTTGGGTAGAGAGACTCAGTTGTCCCCTACCTCCTTCTTCCGTGCGGTTCAGATGGCAGCAGTGCACGCCTATCACCTGATCGCCCCGTGATCATACCAACCGCCGATTCATTGCGATTTCTTCGCCAACGAACTCCTCCCTCCCTGCCGAGCCCAACGACCCCTTACTCAGCCTCTATAGAACCCTAAGGCAAAAATGCCTATTTCTACCCAACAGCAGCCGCCGCTGCTCTCTTTCCTCACCATTGCTCCACCACCTCAAAGCCACCAAACAATGTCGATCATTCCGGTTTTGATCTACGACACCCACTTGTTTGTACTCCCCGATCAATTGCTTGCGTGGTCGCTGTGGAGCTGTGGTCGGAACCGGTCTTCTTCTCCGACAAGAACGGTGATCAACATCAGTGTTCTTCACCTCAGTCCAATCAGTCATGAGGTAACCATCTTGAACCCCCTTTCTTCCTTTTCACATACTCATCTTGCCATGGTAACGTCGGGTCTATTCGGTCGACAAATGTCGTTGCTTTCCTCTATTTTGGCTAACCGTCGGGTGGGACTCGAAGGGTCCCTGACCCATAAAAGACTGGCTCCTACCATCGTGACTATTGGGCAGAGTTTCCTGGAGTGATTGACACTTCCAGGCATGATGGTCACTGCTGGGCTTCATTTGTCCTACTTGACGTCGACTACCTCAATGGTTTTCCTTCTAACCGGTCGACATGATGGGTTCCTCGTGGTTTTGCAGGTGTGTTACCTTGCCTCTGTCTGTTTCGACCGCACGCGACGCCGCATGCTTCTTTTTGACACTAGTTTGATTGATTTCACTGTTCCGTCTGAGATCCCAGTGACACTGATGCCGGCAATGGCGAGGGAGCCACCTATAGGCTAGGGCCACAGTGGTACCTGGGAGAACGTTTTCCTGTCCTGATGACCCCGACAGGATGTTGGGTGGTTCCTGGAGCAAGGAAGGGTAGGGTCACTGTCATGTTTGGCTGAAGCCCGATGTCCCAGAGCTCCATACCTGCTTCTACCTTCGGCGAGTTAGGAACAACAAGCACAATGCACTTTTCCCAATTTTGACTCTAATGAAATACTAATGCAGTCACCACACCGTGGGCAATAAAGTATTTTCCGCTAACCATATGCATCATCCGTGGGTTTTACCAGTTACTATGTATAGAGTCATGCTATCGTTTGATCATCAGGATTCTTTCAGGGCACGAATGGTGTTTTATAATTTTAATTTTCTTAGAAATGGATTAATCTTGTAAAACTCATAAGAAATTATTGGTTTACCCAAACAATACCTATAAGTATGTTTTTGAAATCAGAAAAATACGACTGATTTATTGGGATAGGTTTCAGGACTAGATTTCCAACCTAATATAGGGTCGATTTTTATGCTAGGGTTTTAATGCATATTATATTAATTGTATGCACATATATTGTGACTAGGTTGAGACAACCCTGAACTTGAACTTAGGAAGTGTTATTGAATATCTAGGACTGATCATAAGGTATGTACATCATCTATTTTATTTTGGGCATTATTTGACTAAATCCATATACATTTTAATGAGGCATCTCTTGAACTGTTATTTCTCTTAGAAATCTATTATTCTTGGACATTTATAACTCCGGTTATGAATCTCTTTTACTGTTGTGATTATTAATTTGACATGATTATGGGTCTTTAGGCCCCTCCTGACTTATTGCCTTTTTGGTTTGATATTGACTAAAATGATAGTCTTGCCACTCTATTATAGCATGTTGTGTGTTTGATTAGATTATCTAGAATAGTGGTACTTATGTACAACCATACTTATATAGGGCGTGCGTATTCCGCCCGGGGTGTGTGTTTCCACCCTTGTTTTTTTAGGCCATGATCCTATGGTGTTATGGCCCTGTTTTAGGTATATTTAGTCTACATTGTTATTCATGCAAATATTCTTTGTTTTAATATGAATCTGTAGATGAATGTTATGGCAAGACACTCTTTTATTTTCATGTTTGTAATCTGAAATTTAATATGCCTCATTTCTTTTGTTACTTTTCTCTTGAACATTCCTAATTGCAAATAGCCCCCTTTTCTTGTGGGAACATCTTTCTTTTTGCACTTTTAACCCTATATAATGTCCAAAGTGTTTTATATATGTACATACTCAGCCTTTGCTGACCTATACTTGTTACTTATGTTCTGGGTGATGTTCCCTTCCACCCAGGTTTAGATACATTGGAAGACAAGAGATCAAAAAGATCACCAACATGACATGGACTTAAGGATTGCTTGGAATGGATGGGTTACCCTCTGCTACTAGCTTAGTTGTACTTAGTTCAAGTATTTGTAAAATCACCTATTATGGTGAGGAATAATTGTCATGATGTGACTATGTAATAGTTTTAATTCCGCTACTTTATTATTACATGGATCATGTATTGTATCATTTGAGTGGACCCCATAACTTGCAACGATGACCCCAACATAATCACATGCCAATGGGAGAAACTTTTTGTAGACTATTTTATTCTACCCCAAAAGCTTTCTTCAGTAGAGCAGCCACCCATTAGCTCAGTGCATTGGGAGGTCTCCACGCCGATTGATAAGGCCCACTACATAAGAAGAAAATGACTTGCACATGAATTAAGAGAACTTAAATATAAATCAATAAATATATATATTCACTAATTGTAAAAAACACAACAATTACTACCGAATAAGACAATGCAAGCAAAAGTTCCTAGATTCATGGAGATATAGAACCTCAAGTTCTGGTCTTTGAAGATCAAAGGAATTTTTTTGTTGATAAATAAGTATGATCAACATCTATTGGGCGAGTCTCATACCCCCAACCAATAAATTTATGACACCCTAAAATTTTGAACCTTATAAAATGACCCTAATTTGTTTTTGTTCTAAAATTTTTGTTTAATACATAGACAAATGTGATGATGGCTCCAAATATGTTATACATAAAGTAAATTAGATAACTTTTGCACTAAATTTGGAATTCAGTATCATCAATTTAGCCCCATCTATTAAATAATTGACATTTAGGGTTTAATATGAAATTGACCCAATCAAGGTTCTTTTTATGGCCTCATAATTTTACCATAAGTTAGTTTTGGTAATTTAATGATTTACCCAAATTTGTTATCCTTAAATCCATTTTAAGTAATCCTATATGATTAATTAAACATTTATTCTAAAAAGAAAAATATAATAAGTTAAGTTGGTCAAATCAGGAAACTAACTATATTTTTAGATTCCTTGTGCTAAAATTTGGTAGCATGTAAATTTTCATTTGATTTGAACTTTCCTAGCTACTCCAATTTGAACTAGGAAATAATTAACCTAAGTTTAATAAATGACACTAATATATCTGATTCTATATGCTTTGGACTTTGGTCCGGTTGCTTTATGGGGTGACATGATGTATCACACACATCCTTTTTACATTTTTTCCATTTTCTCGACTGATCGGATGACCCTTCTTTTATCCTAGGTCATGCAGACTCTTTGGATGGCAGATGGACTCTCTCCCCCACTCGACTCCAAGTTGGATTAGAAGAAATAGAACCCATCCACCGCTTGCCCTCCATTCTCTCTCTCTCTCTCCTCGATGCCGCATGAAACGATTGCTCTTTTCACCATCAGTGCTCCCTCCCGAACCAGGGCGATCCCAAACTTGATGGGATTCAATACCTCAGAATTCTAAGTTGAGTATAACTTCCCCTCTCTTCCCCTGTTCTCACCCCGTGCAAGACCCAAGCTCCCTTGGTCTTTGGCCTATATATGAAAGGCTCTGAAAATGCTCCCCAGACTTCTAGGAACCCAACCCCAGCCGTGTTTTTCCTCCACACATCTCGCTCCTTGATCCCCGTGAGTTTTCCCTACTATAACCAAATTGGTTTTCAATCTAGGTAAGGCAAACCCTCGAGACAACCTCTGAGGCGTCAGACAAGCCCCTCGCGATCCCAGGAAGGTTTCCTCGAGATCAATTCGGTTGAATCTTTAGTAAGTTATGTTTCCCCTTTTTCTCCTTTTTTTTCTGGTGTTTGCAATCCGCATCAGTGGCACATCTTTGGTCCAATTTTCTTGCAGCTTCCCCTTCTCTAGGGTGGGCTTAGTCTACCTACAGTTTCAGTTTTTGTCACAATTCCATCGTTTACTACTTCCATTCTTGGTTCTCCTGCTCGGCCATGGCGATTGCCGTTTAGTGGCTTTAGGCCACTATGAGACCCACACTTGGGCTAGTCAGATGCGTCAGACTGTAGGGAAGGTGCTCAACACCTCAGATTCTAATGATTTGGACTAGATCCAGGTTTTTGATTCTTCAAAAATGGGCTTCCTTCTTTTTGTCGATGATTCAATGGAAGAACAAGCTCTGTTGTGATTTTCTAGTTTTGCCCATCGAGGATTAATTATATATAGCATATTTCATGGGTATTTTGGACTTTTCACCATGCCTTGGTCTCTCTCATTGTGCATTGGATCTGAGGGACAAGGATCCACGTGGCTAATTGTGTTTGGTCCAGCTAAGCCTCGCTGGCTATATTTTTGGATATATATAAATGTGGATTTACCAAGACTTTTGATTGGCCGAAATCTTCCAAAATGCATATCTAATTAATAGTTTTTCAAACAAATTCCCAAAAATATGCATTGGAAAGGGTCTTTCAAGATCTATAAGATGAAGTAATTTTAAATCCTACTTTACACTGAGTTTTCCTATTTCAATTGAGAACCCCAAAACCCTAGAAATTAGGTTGAATATTAATTATTAATGAATGTTAATTGTTATAACATGGTAATTAGGATTTCATCAACCTAAAGAAGCAACTAGGATCTTCTCTATGAGAGAGGTAAGTGGTCCATGCACTTTGAACATAATTATTGGATGATTTTAATTATATGTGTACAATGAATGTTATGAATGTATTATTTACTGTTTCAATTGTTAAAATTCAATGATTGTATAGGAAACTGAAAGTCATGCTTTGTTGTCAATATTTATTGTATCATATTTTATGAACATTAAGAATAAAGTTAAGAATAATGTTTAAGAGGAAGTTAAGAGCTTTAAGAGAAAGATAATGTTAAAAGATAGCTTATATAAGATCCTCATCAAGAGGCTCCTCAGAGCAAAATTAAGAGGTAATTCAGTGCATAAGAGAAGAGGCACTTAGGTGTAACCCAAGAGGCACTTCAGTGCATAAGAGAAGAGACACTTTGGTGAAAAACTCGAGGTTTCTTATATAAGTCAAGATCAAAGAAGTAATTTAAAAGTAATTGTGTTTCTTTTTTTTCAATGTTTAAAGTTTATTTTCAGTTTACATGTCTTTTAAAGTTATACCATGTTCAATTCCACTTACCAATTTGTTCGATGCATGGCTGAGGGTGTGATACCCGCAGGGAAGGAGCAACGTCCAATATAAATCCATCTAAGGACCAGCTGAAGAAGAAGCTCTAGGACATCTGAGACCTTACCTGGCGGAGTGCTAACTATCAATAGAGTAGTTTTCCTTTATGTTTATAAGACATGTATTTTAATTTTAGTGTGAATTTTATGAGAAAGTTTAGGATGTTTAAGAGTAAACATGTTTAGTTTTATTCATGTGTGAGTGATGTTGAAGACTTGAGTATGAGAACTGTTATTTTATCCTGTGTTGGTTTATAAATGAACTTTAATTTTATGCAATGATAATCATTTTGTGACATCCCAATAATATTTATGCTTCCGTTATTATTGTGCATGTTTTAGATAATTGGGGTGCTATAAAATTTTACCCAAAAAGTTCTCATTTTAAAAACTTTCTCCATTAATAGAATAAAAAATAATTGATTAAAAAATTGATAGAGCAAAAAGTAATTGATTCAAAAAATAAAGGTTTAAAATTTGTAGTCGGTGTAGTTATATAAATGATTGAAAAAACAAAACAATTAGAAATCAATTTCTAGAAATAGAAGAAATTAGTAAAAAAATGCCTAGGTGGTCATACAAATCAACTGAGGATTTAGAAGAACGGGAGGAAGAAGAAAATATAGAAGAGTCAAAGGAAGATCATGAAATTCATGTAATAAAAGCCAAACGTGAGCTAATTTATACTGATAAGGATCAAAGTAGAGATACTAGTAGTAGTAATAGTGGTCAGGGGAAGAGGCATCTTTGATACGTTACTTACAACAATTAGACTTTCGTTGAGATCTAATCAATTGGTAATTTATTATGAATTCTAGCCCTTCCAAAGTGGTATCTTAAATACTTTTTCTTTTTCACAATGCATATCTAGTCGATACTCCATGTTTTTTTCTTATGTTAAATTCAAGATATTTCACTTTCTGATAACGCCAAGACTTCACTATTTTTTTCCATGTTCGTAACTAAACATGTTCACTTCTATCCTATATGACAACCTTAATACCTTGTTTGCTAAGACATTAGAAAAAAGAGTATCAATTCAGAATGTTTCCAATCTAATTGCTCGACATTATGTGAGATGGAATTAAGTTTAATTGTAGAACATGGATGAGATAAAACGGAAGCACTAACGTTCGGAAACTATGCAAGATGGAATCAGTTTGTAGCTATGATCATTTCGCTTGTGCCGTTTAATTAATTTCTATTCGTCAAGGGCTGTACTGAGTGTTTTGTTTTAGGGTCTCCTCCGTTACTTCTCTTTGCTCCTCTTATGGCACCTAATCATAGTCCACCTGTTTTGTTTTCATCATATATATGCTACGGTTATTATACCTTCAGATATGTCCACTAAAGAAACTGTGTTCAAGGTATTTAGGTTGTGTTCGCTTTAGAAAATTGAAAATTAGAACAATGAATCACGCGTTTAATCGCGCCTATGAACAAGCTTGGCATCCGAGAGAACTGCGTGTTTCTTTTTATATGTTGTGGGAGTCTGGGAGGGGAGAGGACACTCCAAGTAGATATTCAGTCAAATATCCGTCCAAAATCACAACTCATTGACCCGGGAAAATGTTTAGTCAAGCATCCACCCAAAAGACAAATGATCAGACTCCCTAATCCCTATTAAGACACCGAAATCGCCAGAAACCCGTGCTGCTTATTCGCCCAGGTGTAACTGCTATCGTCATGTATGTCTCAGATACTTCCAAGTCAAATGATCAGAGCTCCCGATAGCTCCATTATCAAGGAAATCCGGATTCCAATCCCCGCCTCCGAGGACAAGTTCCAGTGTCTTGATTAGAAAACAACTGGATTTTGATCACATATGCTTGCAGCAAAACTAGTTGGAAACGAACCGGAGGAGCAATTATTAGGGCACGTTTGATTTGGTGCATTCCGCTGTATTGGATTGTAATCTTAAATCCTTTAGCGGAAAGATTGAGTTTGGTTTACTGAAGCTGTAAAATGAGAAGAATCCGGTATTATTCATGTCGACTGCAGCCAGCTGTGCTCTCCGCCGGTCCCCACATGTAAAAATAGAGACAGCTGTCCAGGTGAACAAACACCGCACGCTTTAATGATGGACTTCTGCAAGTCTGCAAATTACTGAAACTGGGACTGTTCGAATTCAGGATTTCTCTTAATCCTGCTAGATCCCACAAAGCAAACGTGCCCTAAAGACGCCCGGGGCAGTGGGTCATGTATGGGGACAAACAGGACGAAAGGGACGCGGTGGATTGCAATTCAGGGTAACTTGACGGACGGGCAGTAATTGTAAGAAAGCTGGTCCCAACTTCCATAGATGTTTGTTTGTTGCTAGTATTGAGGAAACCGGTGGGCTGTGATCGTTGCGTTGTGGGTTCCATCCAACCAAACCCAAGGGATTTGCCTCCATCCCTGCATTCATCCATTTTCCCCGGTCCCCACAACGGTACGAACAAACGGAACAAGAATGAATACAAGTTCCGGCACATAGCGGAGCCAAGACCTGCCAGGCTGTCAGCAGGTGTGGGCCTCCAGTTGGGGGACTTAGGGCTTCAGCCGCCTGATTCCCATATTGTGCTTTCTGCATTACAATTTGAAAAGGCTATATGATGTTCGTCTTATATCCACTCTTACAGTTATCAAACACATACAAATTACAAGGTGCACACTTTATACAGACATGCTACATATTTTATACATATTTAGCATAAAAATAACACACAAAATTACAACAACAAAAAGTCCGACCATTAAAGATCAAATTTTGACCGTTATTGAGCAATCATTTATGCACACTAAGTATAAACTCATGCTATACACGGGTGCCTTAGTAGGTTGCAATGAGTACTTTTAGGTTAAACTTTGAGAAAAGAAGATGCAATAAATATGTACAATACATATCTTAATAGGTCTTCTCATACACAAAATTACCAATATGTAATTTCAAAAATAATGAAGAAAATTGCATCCAACCCCCTCCACAAGCTTTCTTATATAGTATAGATTAGTCTACTAATATATATATATATATATATATATATATATATATATATATATATATATATATATATATATATATATATATATATATATATATATATATATATATATATAGACACACACACACACACACACACATATATATATATATATATATATATATTAAAGTCAAAAGTGTGGTCTACACACAGAGGGACCAATATGTCATTTAAAAAAAAGATGAGAATTGCATCCAACCCCCTCCGCTGACTTTCTTATATAGTATAGATGAAACTCCTAATTTAATATATAATTTTAAAAATTAAAGACAAAAGTATAATGTACACACACATGGACCAATATATAATTTTAAAAAATAATAGAAAAATTAAATCAAACCATCTTCGTGGGCTTTCTTATATAGTATAGATGAGTCTCCTAATATAATATATAATTTAATAAATTAAAGATGAAAGTATGGTGTACACAGATGGACCAATATGTAATTTCAAAAAATAATGGAGAAAATTGCACTCAACCCCTTTAGGGCTTTCTTATAAATAATATTGATGAACCTCCTACTAAAATATATAATTTAAAAACTAAAAACAAAAGTGTGATGCACACACATAGAGACTAGTATGTAGTTTCAAAAAATAATAGAGAAAATTGCATCTGAACCCCTCTATGAACTTTTTTGTATAGTATAGATGAGTCTCCTAATATAATATATAATTAAAAAAAATTAAAGACATATGTGTGGTGTACACATATATGAACCAATATATAATTTCAAAATATACTCGGAAAATTTCATCGAACCCCTTCTACGAGCTTTCTTATATTGTATAAATGAATCTCCTAATATAATATATAATTCAAAAAATTAAAGATAAAAGTGTGGTGTGCACCAACAAGGACCATTATGTCATTTTAAAAAATAATGGAGAAAATTGCATTCAACTCGTTCCGAGAGCATTCTCTTATAGTATAGATGAGCCTCCTAATGTAATATATAATTTAAAAAATTAAAGACAAAGTGTGGTGTAAACACACATGGATCAATATATAATTTCAAAAAATAATGAAGAAAATTGCATCCAACCCCCTCTGGGATTTCTTATATAATATACATCAGCCTCTTACTATGATATATAATTTAAAAAATTAATGACAAAAGTGTGATCACACATAGGGACTAGTATGTAATTTCAAAAAAATAATGTAGAAAATTATATCCAACCCCCTATGGGGCTTTCATATATAGTATAGATGTGTCTCCTACTACAATATATAATTTAAAAAATTAAAGGCAAAAGTGTGTTGTTGACACACATGGACCAATATATAATTTCAAAAAATAATGAAGAAAATTGCGTCCAACCCACACTGCGAGCTTTCTTATATATTATAGATGAGCTTCCTACTATAATATATAATTTAAAAAATTAAAGACAAAAGTGTGATGCTAACACACATGGACCAGTATGTAATTTCAAAAAATAATGGAGAAATTTCATCCAGCCCCCTCCATAGAGTTTGTTGTATAGTATAGATGAGTCTCCTAATATAATATATAACTAAAAAATTAAAGACAAAAGTTCGGTGTACTCACACAAGGACCAGTATGTAACTTTAAAAATAATGAAAAAATTACATCCAACCCCTTCCATGAAGTTTCTTATATAGTAGATGAGTCTCCTAATAAAATATATAGTTTAAAAAATTAAAGACAAAAGTAATTTTAAAAAAACAATAGATTAAAATTGCAACCAACCCCCTCCATGGGCTTTCTTATATATTATAGATGAGTCTCTTAATACAATATATAATTTAAAAAATTAATAACAAAAGTGTGGTGTACGCACATAGGGACCAACATGTAATTTCAAAAAATAATAGAGAAAATTGCATCCACATGTCAGTATATATGAGTCTCCTAATATAATATATAATTGAAAAATTAAAGACAAAATTGTGGTGTAAACCCAAAGGGACCAATATGTAATTTAAAAAATAATAATAGAGAAAATTGCATCCAACCCCCTCTATGAGGCTTTCTTAGGTGCAAAGGACGCATTTATAATTTATAAAAATGTTGAAAAAATTGCACGACTAATCTAAAACGGTTTATTTTAAATAGTATAAAAACTGTGTTGTAAACTCATAGGGATCAATATGTAATTTAAAAATAATAATAGAGAAAATTGCATCTGACCCCCTCTATGGGGTTTTCTTATGTGCAAAGGATGCATTTGTACTTTATAAAAATGTTATAAAAAAATTACATGACTAATCCAAAACGGCTTGTTTTATATAGCATAATTAAAAAAGTAAAGACAAAACTATAGTGTAAACCCAAAGGGACCAATATGTAATTTTAAAAAATAATAGAAAAAATACATCCAATCCCTCTATGGGGCTTTCTTAGGTGCAAAGGATGCATATGTAATTTTTAAAAATGTTGAAAAAATTACATGACTAATCCAAAACGACTTGTTGTATATAGTATAGATATAAATTTTCTACGTTATATTAAAGACAATATAAATATTAAACACATATACACTAAATTATATACACCATTAAGAAAAAATTGGGGAGGTGAGACGTTGGGTTAGGAATGGGGGCGGCGACACATAGGTTATGCATTCATGGGTTTTACTCGTCCTGGTGGGTCTCTACATGAAAAATGGGTACAACACCCGTGACCACATTGAGACCCATTTATTAGTTAAGACTCATTAACCCATTATAGCTGGGTCAAGACATGTTGGGTCCCCATGGATATGGGTCTCATGGGCATTTTTGCCTTCCCTAAGAAAAATCATTATTGAATTTATTAGCCATTGTTTCACGATCATTGCCCTTATAGATTCACCGCATGCCATTGTAGAGATACAACATTCCCTTTGAGCCAGCGGCAAATCTATATTGGGGCCAGGTGAGGACATTAACTCACCCGACACCCAAAGATGGCCCTTTGCAATTAACGTATTGCCTCACATGGAGGGTTGATACAGCATGATAGTCCAATTCTATTTGATTATATTAAATAAGGCTCCGATCGTATTAGCTATGACGCCATTTAATGTGTATGCGTCAATTAAAAGATCTAATTGTTGACGTATCTATAATAAAGTACTCCATCCAACCAGTAGGGGCGAGCCAGCCGTATCACTTCAAGCTATTCGACTTTTCCCGGCAACTCGTCACCACGTCTCCGGTTTTGAAATCTACTCTTTTGGAGATCTAAAGTGGCCTATCAAGTAGGGGTTCCTCAACACCAAATAAACATAATATCTTGCATCTTATGTACAAGAGAATGATTTAGATTGTATTGATCCATCCAAAACATAATAGTACTAGTTGGTTGGTTAAGCACATCTTGTGAAACTTAGCTAGGATACATTGATTTCTGCGTTACATTGGATTGTCAAAGGTTTATTTTATTTTTTCACAAACCCACATTCAATCTCACCAAGGATTTTTTCCTCACGGGGTGCATGCGGTTTCTCATATTCATCTAATTTACAAAACTAGAAGATTCTTCTAATAGGAAACTCTTTATGTCAACATATATGTTTATAAGTTGGTGCTAGTCTGAGTGGCCTTGAGATAGCGTCCAAAAAGTGGAGGTGTGGTCCCAAGATGTTTAAATTTATAATGTCAAACTTTCAAGGAACCTCGTAACTCAATACGGGGTCGAACACAGAGATGTGATGACGTTTAGGACGCTTAAGATTTCATTTTTAAGTCAGTCAAACAAATTTATTAGTTGATATATGTAAATGACTACAATGAGTTTAGTAAAAGTGATTGAAATAAAACAAAACAATGTACATAAAATAGAGTACGTTGAATCTTACTAATTAGGAGAAGGATTTTCTGGCTGTGTAACCTCATGTTCGATAGCCTATGCACCGATTCTCAGGCGTAGAAAACCCTCGAACACCCTAACAAGCATTTAACCTTCGAATGTAGCACACATCCCGGTACCTGCTCCTATGAGTCATCCCACTCGCTCTAACACAGCGTGACTAAAATTTCATCAATGATCCAAAACCTCTCTCGAAGACGGGTCAATATTTCTGAATATCGCAGATACCCTCTCGGGGCTAGGACATTTAAAGATGTTAGGAACAATAGAGAATATGCATAGAACACAGACCATGGACCCAGCCGGGTAGAGGTGAGCCCGACCATTTTCAATTGAGCCCGAACAGATCCAAGGTACTGGTAGGATCTCTCCTACATTTGCCCTGGACAAATCTTCACTTGGACGTCCTCCTTTTAGATTTCAATTCATTACCCATTTATATAACTAATCTCTCAATATTGTTAGAAATAGAAGTTCAAGCAAGAAAGAGATCAAGCAAACTAGCAATCATGACCGAAAAGAGAAGATAGGATAGAAAACATATTAGATCTGGAATAAAACAACTTGTTTAAGGTAAAAGTACATAAACATATCCAAAATGGGCTACATAACCAAGAAGGAGCTCAACTATCCATGGACAAACATATTTAGAACTGAACAAAAATGAAAGAACAAAGTGGTCAAAGAACATATTTAGCCCATGGAGTGAGGTTGCTCTCACTCCTTAGCCTCCAGGAAGGTTGGACCTCGTGCTTGGGTTGTCCTCCTAGATCTTCTATACTCTTTGGCCTCCTTTCTCCTTGATTCCTCCCCAAACAACATCTTTGAAGGGTGTATGGAGGTGGAAGGTGGTTGGATAAGGCTAGAAATGGTGGATGACAATGGACAATAATGGTGGATAGAGGCAAACTGAATGGGTGGACGTAGGGTGTGTTCTTTATCCCGTTCAGACCTTGGATCTCTCAACTGAGCTCTAGGAACATATGGTCACTGAAACTAGGACTAGGAACCAACTGAACCCTTCGCTAAGTAGCAAGGGGTGGGTATTTATAGGGATAAGTGAAGTGTATGTGAAGAGTGATTGTTGGCTTCTCAGCGGTCGTTGACGATATGAAGTTCCAACAATCGCTGAATTTTTATTAATGAACCCGATCGGGTTCAGGTGGACCCGAATGGGTTTGTGTCCAATAATCTTTGATGTTGTAGTCTTTGGCAGTTGCTGATGTTTCAGTGGTTTCTTGTTACTTGGCGATCGTTGATGCTGGGAGATCGCAGACATTTCAATGGTCGCTAAGATTATCTTCGTTACATTCAATGATGAACCTGATCGTGTCGAGGCCAACCCGACTGGATTCAGGTCTTTGGTCTCAGTGATCACATTTCTTCAGCGAGCACTGGATCTTGGCTTCGACGATCACTGGGTGTGGATCTTCAGTGATCATTGGAGTTTCAGTAGTCACTGATGGCGAATGAGGCTCAACAACACTTAGATACACACACACTTACTTATATATATATAATATTATATATAATATTATACATATATATAGCGGTCGTTGATGGTGATGAGGTTCAATGGTCACTAACGTTGACTGCTATAAAAATTGGGTGATGAAAACAATCAAGTTTGTCGGGAAAAAACATGGAGATTTGATGTCTTCTAGAGTTCAGTGCCTGCAAGTCCCAAATTGACTAATTGAGCGATTTTATCTTTAAAAAGATATAAATTACTAAAACATAAGTATCTAGGGTTATTTTGGGCATATTAAGACTATAACAGCATGAAACTATAAGTAAATTCTTAGTATAAATGCCTAAATTTGGGTGTTATTATAGTCATTTCTACTCCTCATTTTTCATGTTATGGTTGCTCTTTGCTAACCATGGAAGATGTTGTAACAACACCTCAAGTTGTCTCTAGTTATCCTAGCCATATATTTTGATTGCACACATGATGCTTAGTGAAGACATTCATAAACATGTCACTTCTACTTTTCTCAATGCTATAATTGTGTATTATAAAAATCTAATATATTCTCCTTCTAAGATCTAATTGTAACTTTCCTAGAACTCATTTTCCTACAACTAAAACCGAGTTCTAGGAAAATGAGTTTCGGGTGACTAGTTTGAAACTTCATTTTTTCACTTAACTTTCAATTGATTGGCTTGTTGTAATTGTTGGCACAAAATCAAGAAATTCAAGTTGTTTTGCACTACATAGAACAATATACATAAAATTTAAACAATTTAAGAATCATATTTTCAATGGAACATGGTTAATAGTGAAAATTCATTATTAAAGCATGGATTACATATATTTTCAAATGTTGTTTCAAAATAGAACAAGTTGATGAAAATTGGAGTCTAACTTGATGATGAAAAAACAATAAATCATCCATTGAATCTGATGTAGATAAATAATTTAGGTTGTATATCTTATTCAATACTGGTTGTATACCTCTTTTCAAAAAAAGTTACAAAGACAAGTCATAGTCCTATATGGATTGTAGCTTATGAATACTTTGCCATCTATTAGATTACCTCATATTTCTATTAAGTTATCTATATTGACTTCATCATCAAATATTGCTAACTCATTTATTTTATCCAAATCCTCACATGTATTACTTTCATCTAAACATTCTAGTTATGGTTTAGGGTTTGAGAGAATCTTCAACAACCTATCAACCTTATTGGTTAATTTTCCAACCATACCATCATCTTCTTTCCGTGTTTTATACTTATTTTTCATCCTTGAGCCACTTATAGCAGAAGTTTTCTTTAATAAATTCATACTCTTGCATTCAGGGACTGTCTCAACATCTTCAATTTTTATGTCCATACTTTTATCATCTTCACTCATGTCAACATGATTCTTTGAGTTGTGTCCACCCACAATTTCAATTATAGGCCTTCAAACTAATTTGAAGAAACTGACATGTAGCCTTGCCATTTCCACAGACGATGATCATTTCAGAGTAACTTGGAATGGGCTTGTATGTGTAATCTTCAACTTTGTGATGTGCCTACAAAAGTAAAAATATTAGATAAACATAACATTATGATATAGGAATTTTTGTGTGGAAATACTCATAAGAATATAATATCTATAAACTTCTAGATCCATGTGTTTCGTGAAGTTCATATGGACAAAATCATTTACGCATTTTAGTTTTCTACTTTTGAATTTATTTCCAATGCTTTTCATATTTAGTAAATGGTTAGATACACAATATCCTTTACAAAAATCACAAAAGTAGAATACTTTGTTGACTACTTATATAGTTATGTGAGATGTAGTCCATTTAAATGCTTTATCTACCTTATATCCTTCACTAGAAGGGGTGCCAAAATATATAATAGAAAATTTATTCAAATGCTTTTTAAATATATATGTTTTGACTTCTGATTCTCGATGTGTTTGATTAAGAGTTATCAACATGTTATTTCAGCAATATACACATAAGGATCCTCTCACCAAAATGATAGGGGAAAAAAATAAAATGCTAGGTAGTCATTATTAGCTTAAAATATTAAAAAAAAATTCCATCCAAATATGTTTTAGTAACCAAAATTTTATGTCCATATCAAAATCACTATTCCAAGTATGACTGAATTAGAGGGATCACGATGTCACGGAGAGGTGGAAGAGGTGGGTGAGGGCGAGGGCAAGGGCGTCAATCCAACGAGCATGGAGGAAGAGGGAAGTGTGCTGCTGAGCCATCTTCGACTCCTCTGCTCGGCCAACCAGAGGTCGACGGTGATGGAAGAGGTGACCATCTGGAGATCCCGTTTGCTAGGGCTCAAGACACCACCGCCACCAACTCCTCCAAGCCGTCCTCGAGCTGCTCCGCCAACTCGTCCAAGCCGTCCTCGAGCTGCTCTGCTGAAGGGCCTAGGCCCATTCGCCTTGCAGACTGGTTTGCCACCAGAAGGCAAGGAAGAGAAGTGATTCCCGTGGATCTGGTCGAGTTCGTCGAACCAGGGCTGAAGGATGGCATGAAATGCGCCTTAATCTCGAGTCAGGAATGCTCAATACCGACCTGGGAGGAGTATATCTCGATTCGTTTTGTGGGCAGGAAGGCTTTCAGCGGCCAACTCAGCGGTTGGATTCGGAGAGCGTGGCGCCCTAGCGGCCCAGTCGAGATAGTCGCTGAAGAGCGTGAAGGCTATGTTGTGAAGATGCCGACTGTTAGTGAAAAGGAGAGGGTGCTTGACGAAGCACCCTGGTTCATGGATGGATCCCTGCTGGTTGTTCACTTGTGGAAACCAGGGCTTCCTCTTCAACCTCTCTCTTTCTCGAGTTCCCCTATCTGGGTCAAGATTGAAAACGCTGGTCTGTCGTGGACCAAGCAACATATAGCCAGAGTTGCTAGTACCCTCAGCGTTCCAGTAGATTTTGATGTACAGTCGACTGCTGTGGGTTGTCTTGGTGACGCCCTGGTTTGTGTTGATGTCTGCAGCAAAGCCAAGCTCCCTCGAACAGCTATGGTGGAGGTGGATTTGTCCCTAAAAACTTTGAAGGTGGAGTTGATTGCTCGGCCGGTTATCTGCCCCAGTTGCAAGTGTTTCGGGCACAAAGGGTTTTCATGTCCTCTGAAGCCGAGGAAGCCCCCACCAGAAAAGGACATCCAAGTCAGGTTAGGCAAGGTTGCTGCTCGACAGAATGCCAAGGAGTAGATTCCTGCTAAGGAGTTCATCGAGGTGGTCCCTGAGAGCAGTGCCCGTGTTAACCAACTGGAGCAAGACAATTACCTTCTGGAGTTTATCTCTCAACAGGTTAAGGATATTGTCATTGACAGTGCTCGACAATCCTCATTCTCTCAACCTCTAGCTGCTGAGATACAAATAGCAGAGTCCGACATGGTTGGCACCTCTCCTGTTTGTAACTTGGGTGGCTTGGATTTAGTCTGGGAATTGGAGATAGTTAGAAGCGGAAAGGAAGCTTCAACTTCCGAGTCTTGGCTACCAAACAAAATATGGAACAGCTGTGAGTTCTCTGCCCTACAGCAGGTCAGGAAGGAAAAGCTTTTTGAAGATGAGGGTTCGAATGGTTCTGACTTTGAGTCAGATCAATGGGATCCTAAGTACTTGGATTACAACCAATCTTGGTCTAAAAGGAAGAAGAAGTCTAGAAGGAAGAAGGACTGTTAGTCATTCTCTTCCATTTCTATGACTTTGGGTCTGTTCGCTTCTTGGAGGCATATGCTTGTTCAAGAGTTCTGAAGATGCTTCGACCTGTACCGTAAGCATGGTTATGAAGCCTTTTCTTGAATCCTTTCCTTCAGGGTTGGTTATAATGCATAAGGAAGATAGAAAGGTTCTCCTGCCCCTGGTTATGGGTCTGCGTTCGTTGCCATTGATGGCTTTTGATTCTGGAGCTTGCAGCCTGGAAGCCTTGGATCAGGAAGGAGGATCTAGATGTTTGCTTCGGTCTGATAATTCTAGCTAGTCTAGTAGCCTAAGCCTAGTTCTTGGAGCTAGGGAGCACACTTTGAAGGTGGTGTTATTGATAGTTGTTTCCCCGGTTTCATGTCAACTGGGCTGATGTTAGTAGATTGGTTAGTATAGGATAGCCTAGCTTTCATGTTCGCTTTTCCTTTTCTTGTCTGTGAGGTCCATGTGTTGGACCTTGTTTTATCTGGATTTTATCCTGGTTGTATGGGCACTTTCTCTTGTACCCAAAGTTTTGGACTCATTAATAGCAACATGTTTTTTTGCCGACCAAAAACAAAGTATGACCGAATTCAATTTATAATTTCAAAACTTCAAAAAACACAGTGGCATGTCAAGGTTCTTTAAAAAAAATTAACTTATAAGTTAAAAAAAAGTAAGACATGATGAACTTTTTGAAATAATTTTTTTACATACATTTATTATTGATAATCTCTCCACATCAATGTAGAGATATTGTCCCTATTGTTGGTCCCTACTTGATTCTTGAATCATTTCTCTCTCTATTAGTCCATGTTTGAGAGTTTTGTTTTCAATCACCAATCGGCTATGTTGGATGATCTTGTTCTAATATTAGACTCATCATGGAATTTTCTTATGGTACATTCATCTCTAGTAGGGAGCACTTCCATTATGTGGTTATATAAAATTGAACATTTGAATATCATATATACTTATATTTCAAAAGGGTAACATGATCTTACGTTCACACACCAAAATATTTTCTTAAGCAAACCTATCATTATTTCCACTACATTTTTCAAGGAAGAGTGTATGAGATTAAAAATTTCACCTTAATTTCTCAATTCATTGGTGCAAGAAACACCTTGTCAGAATATAGTATCCAATTATCTATAAAATGGGTGTGCTATTTATTTTCCTCTTCAAATGCTTGTATAAATCTTTATAAAGTAGAGAAACCTAAATTGTTTATGAGCCCTATTTTTCCTCTTTAAGGTGGAAACATTTTACACATCTTGAATATTATGGATTATTAATTAGCACCAATACTGGTCTATCTTGATTTTTGACTACCTTGGTGGTTTTGGTCCCTTATTTAGATCTTTGGGTCCTTGTATGGTCGAATACCCACAACCTTTGTAACGAACGGAAATCTGGCTATATTCTTTTTTTTACGCTTTGCCCATGCTTTTAGCATCCTTTCTATCCTTTTTGTCCTTGATGTTGAATTTGTAGAATTATTAGTGGTATGGGGTGAATTTGATCACAATTTATGCCAATGTATGGGTTTACGCACAAACACCTCAATAAATGTTTTCAATAATGGTCTGGTATGCAAATTTACCACTTAAGTGGGATGATTATAAAATAGATTCGTTCTAGAATATTCCTTATCCTTTTAGAGCAGGGAAGAGAAAAAGGAATGAATAATAATGCTTTAAACATGTTAATGTGGTATTGAATTATTTAATATGTAAAATAGTGGTAATAGTGGATAATAGGCTAAAATTCATAAAAAAAGACTAGTTGGTTAAAGATAACTTGAGATTCATTCTCCTTGGGTTTGATTTGACTTGGGGACCAAGTTTCATAATCTTGGAATAATAATAACTATATCTATTTTATTTTGAAAAGAAAAGGTGATTTTCCTCCAAAATATGAGATAAATCATTTAATGACTCATAAAGTGGAAACTAATCTTGGATTCATAATCTACACATTAAAAATAGCCTTTGGGTGAATTTTCATGTAATTTGGATAATCTTTAATATACATGTATAGATTAGGAGAGAGAAAATATGTAAAAGCCTAACATATTAAATAAATGTGATAAATAATCTCAAAGGACAAAATTAATGGCCAGTTTGTGTTCCAAATAGTTTACTTTGCTTATGGGTGAAGTTTCACATTAATTGGTGACTTCTATATGTATCTAATGTGATAAGAAAGAGAAAATGTGATTTACTTTAAAATAATTATATAAAATATCTAGAGTCTTAAGAAGCAAAATCTGATCATATATTCGGATTCTACATGCCTTAATTATATTAGATGTCGAGTTTCAATTAATTTGGGATTTGTTTGCACTCTCAATTGAGTATAGAGAAAAGTTACATAAATATATGTCACTTTATTCGACATCGATTAGGAATATCATTTAATGTCACACGTGAAACATTTGATGCACGCCTTTCTCCCAGCCGTATGATGAGGCATCGATGACTGTTAGTCGTCTTCTACCTCGTGCTGAGTAAGGAAAGTGGTCATGAGATAGGTGGTTTGAAAAATCCAGCCGATATGCAACCTTTTTTCAAGATTCCTTTTACATTAGTTTCTTGAGGAGTTTCCGCATCTACTGACCTATTACAATCAAGATTTCATTATTTATTTTGGATTCTCCCAATTCTTGATCTTCCTCTTCTCGAATCTCCTATCACCTTTGGAGATATATGCCTCCATGACTATATATAACTAGACACTGACTTCCACAAGCCCCCTTGAGTTCTTTCCCTTGCTTTAATTTGGTTCTAACTACCCCTCATTGGCGTTGCATGACCGCAGAAGGATGGCCAACGCCGACGAGGTTTGCTCCCTACTAAGGTCTCCTCCATTCAATAGAAAGGAACTGTAAGTTCTCGAGATCTGCTTCTCTCTTTCTACGCTCTCACTTTCTCGAATCATCAACAAACATGGATTCACCCAAATTTGCACAAGCTTCTGCTTGTGGAGCATTGGCCATGGCGTGGTCTATGCAAGGGAAGAATCTCATCTGTTGATTCTTGCTCCCTATTTCACCTCTTTCTTTGATTTCTCAATCAGGGGAAATAACGTCTTTGTTGGGTTTCGTGGAGAAAATATGCACGGCAGAAGCAATAAAATCCACGCAACCCGAAACAGGATCTCGTCGACAACAACGTATTTGGAAGGAGTATTTGCGGGATATACCTTATCGTGGAGCAAGTCCGGCGATGTCCCGCTTCACGACGGTGCAACACTGCTGACCTACATGGACGGAACTTCTCTCCCGTTCGCTGTCGTAGGAAGATCAGGCGGCGCTCCTGTGCGATGATGTACGCCGCTCGTAACGCGCACGGATGGTCGTCGATGTCCTCCGAACGCAGGCGTCTCAACGTCTGCGTCTCTACTTCGTCCACGTGGATGGACTGGAACTCCACATCACGCTTCCTAAGCCGACGGGAAGGAGTCGTGTCTGTGTGGCGGCGTGTTGCTCTCCTTCCTCTCCTAAGGATGGCGACAGCTAGGGTTTACATACGTGAGCGTAAACTGAAAAGCCTCTATCTATCTTATATAGATATCGGCCGTCAATCCTCCTTTAAATAGGACACGAAGGGAAGTAGGGTTTTCTAAACCCATCGGTAAATAGAAACGATGCATTAATTAAAATGCTCTTAGATTAATTAGAATATTCTGGAATTCATTAATTAACCAAATAATCACATTAATTGATTAATTAATATCCGACTCCATGCAATCGCTTGGGATGGATATATGGGCATATATACCAACAGTTTTTCCATCTCGTTTTCTTTGTTTTGGATGAGTCAAAGTCGAGGTTTGACCCCGTGACTTGGCTTCCCCTGATTGGGGCAAGTCAGTGGGTCAACCCCACTCTATCGCTCTCTCTCCCCCTCACACCGATATTTTGATGATGTGGCATTTTGCGATTGGTGCAATTTGCAAAAATCATATCTTTTGCTTCGGTTGTCCAAAAAATAAAAATAAAAATGTTTTGGAATAAAAAATGTGATATTTATAATAAAAATACTTTTGAGGTATGATTTTGAGTTTTTTTAAAGTTATTTTCTAGAAAATGATTTTAATGTATAAAATTCACCAAAAATTCACTTTAATCATCATAACTCTAAATTTGACAAAATTATATGTTTTCTTAATTAGGAGAACCTAATAACATCAATGGTGGCATTTTTAGAGTCTAAATCGAGGTATTGTTCAAAGAGTCCAAAATTTAGGATTTCTTTACATTAATGCATATGATATACCCTAATATATGATTATACATTTAAAATCGGAAAAGTGGACCATGGACTCAATTAAAGTGATAAAAGTGAATAATTGAAATCAGTAAGAGACATATGTACAAATCTTACCCTTAAGTTGGGATATTTATAAACCTACCCTATTTTCCATAATGAGGTATGAAATGAATCCTATCTCCTTTATTATTGTTTCTCTTATTCTAATTGCCTCAAAATAAGATTTGATATATTATTTCTTAGGTCTTGGAACCTCACTGCCATGTTGCAACTATTGGATGATATTTCTTGCCACTTTACTATTCCTTGATCATGATGGTTTATTTGACTTTTTAGCTATAATCGTGGTACTTATGTACAACCACCCATAGTTTGGGCATGTGTTTTTGCCCTGGGGAATGTGCTTACTCTCCCCCTGGGAAATGTGTTATTTCTCCCCCAACATAAAATATTTTATAGATGACTAGGAATGTGATTACTCTCCCCTCATCTATAGGTTGGGGTCCGGTAGGTGCCTCAACCCTGCTTAGTTAGTTTATTCCAATATTAATCATTCATGCAAGTTCATTATTATTTATTTGTTTATGGAAAGAATCTTTTGTCATATGCCTCATTCTCTTGGCCTTCTCATTTTATGAGGAATCTATATACTCATGTTTCATTGTTGTTCTTATCTTTGTTTCTTGTTCATATAGTTGATACATGCCTTGTTTCTCTCTCTTGATGGGTGACTTTCCAACCACCCAAGTAAAGCATAAGGTGTTGAACAAGATTAAGGAAGACATAGCTTTCAACATGTACCTAGCTTTTGGAGATGTTTCTTGGAGACAAGTTGAAGTAGTTCATACTTCCCTCTATCTAGATCATTATGTTGTATCTTTCATGTAAACTCTATATGGGAGAATGATGATGTTTTGTACAATTGAATATAGTCATTAATTTTATTCTGCTGCTATTATTTGGTCATTTGTATAATATTATATAAAGATTTGAAAATTTTAAACTTGTTCCAACATAACTTTTGAGTATGTTTGGAATGGATCTTTCATTCTTCAAATTTTAGTAAAGGGGTGATTTCACTCTTTTACAACATGGTATCAGAGCCCATGGTAGTTAGAATCTGACTATTTCAATTTTATCTCCTTAGTTAGAGACCTTGTCTTGCATAGATTCCCTTTAAGTGACATGTTTGCCCTAAAATTGACCTATGTTTTTAATGAGTTGATGAAAGGTTGATTAAGGATCATATGAGTTTCACATGAGAAACATGTTTAATTAACCTATATGTGGTAAGCCTATTAGGTTGCTATTAGGACATAAGTTGAAAGCCAAGGTGTCTAGAAAGGATCAGGATTCAGGGCTGGCAAGATTTTCATCCGCACTACTAGCTTGGTTTACGAGGACTCCCAGATCTACATAATACCTGCCTGGCTTGAGTTGATACTGATTGTCTAAAATAGCATACCTTTAGGAAATAGTAACCTTAGATATCTATGTTAGTTTCTCCTAGAACCTTAATATGATGACCTTGTGACTTGTTTGAGGAGGCATACCGTATATAGTTCTCTTATGTCCCATAGAACAACATGTTTGGATAGTCTATCCTAAGAACCTAGACTTTAAAGTTTGGTGATTAGTAAGCCATCAGAGTGTGCAGTGGAAGCATGATGGATCTTGTACATGGTTTAGTTAGACTCACCCTTTTACCTCTAGTTTTAGTTTGACTTGGTAGGTCAAATCTTTTAAGGGGTGGAGGGATTGGTATAGTACCTTGATAGATCATGGATGTGCTGATTTCGAGGACAAAATCCTTTTTAAGGGGATGGAGTCCTATAACATACCAAAATCTAGTTGCTCTGACTTTGGAAAACCTAACTCCATGATTACGAGGTTCGTGTGCTTGGATGCTTAGTTTTTCCCAAAACATGTTATAGTTAAACCTTGACATCCTAATGAACATATAATAGTCATGAATAGTTCATATATTTGAACCCTAATAAATATTTAATGTACATGATAAGAGTAACTCACATATTAATCCTAATTATGGATACACATGATGCTAACCATGTCATCAACCAATAAACCCTAATGATATGATGAGCAAGATAATTCTAACCTAATCTTAGACTTAATACATTATAAGAAGGTATAAGTAAAGTATAATGATCATGTTGATCTAAACCCTAAGTTGTAATCATGTAAGGTTAATATACACATCCTTGATGATTTTCATGATACATTAGTGACATTAGGTGTCATAATCAGATAACATACCTTGATACACATAATTAGTATATAATCACCTAACCATAGATTAATCAAGTCATCAATGTGTAATGCATATCACCTTGTTATCTAATACACACCTAATTAATCTTCTAATCATGACTTGGTATGTGAATCAAATCATTAATATATGATATGCCCCACCTTGTTCAGTAAAATACATATAATGACTCATATATGGATAAGAAGTAATTTGATTCACACAAATGTGCATAATCAATAAGTACAAGTGAATAAATAAGACTAAATTATTAATGATGACATTAATGTGAGTAAGAAAAATAATGCGACAATATGATAATGTTTAATGTAGATATAAGTAATTAATGTGACATTATTTGGATTAATTGTAGACTTAATAACAAATTGGATAAAATGTCTTATTGCATGCAAGATAATATGATATAATTCAATATGGTGATAACAAGAGGATAATGAAGTCTAAATCCAAATTACTGAGGATATAATTCGGAATATTAATAGACTTTGAGATAATTGGGTATAACTCTAATTGTGAAATAAATAATAATACACATGATTTTGTGCATAATAATGAAATATAACTCTCTTGGAAACAAAGTGAATATAATTGACACAATTAAAAGAATAATAATGATAATGTAATATCATAATAAATATAATGCTAATAAACCAAAAATATTACTTGTGTTATATCTAATAAAAGAAAATCTTAATAGTGAAACCTTTAGTGACCCATGAGAATCTGACCTTTGAGGAGTTGCCTATGAAGTTTCTGAACTCCCAAGTTAAGTAGTTGAAGAATAAGGAGTTTGAGTTAGTGAAAGTTTTGGTAGAAGTTTAATGGCTTGTTCAGATATGTGATGTTACATACTCACCCTTCCCTCTTTGCTTGAGATTTTGGGCATGAAATCCTTTTTAAGAGGTAGAGTGTTATAATGAACTAAAAGCTGGCTACATTCTCTTTTGACCCTTTTCCCATGCTTTTTCTATCCTTTCTATCCTTTTTGTCCTTGATGTTGAATTTGTGGAATTATTAGTGGTTTGGGGTGAATTTGATCACCATTTATGTCAATGTATGGGTTTGTGCACAGATACCTCAATAAATGTTTTTAATAATGGTATAATATGCAAATTTACCCTTTAAGTTGGATAATAATAAAATAGTTTCGTTCTAAAATATTCCTTAGCCTTTTGGAGTAAGGAAGAGAAAAAATAATGAATAACAATGCTTTAAACATGTTAATGTGGTATTGGATTATTTAATATGCAAAATAGTGGTAATAGTGGATAATAGGCTAAAATTCATAAAAGGAAGACTAATTGGTTAAAGATAACTTGAGATTCGTTTTCCTTGGGTTTGATTTGACTTGGGGACCAAGTTTCATAATTTTGGGATAATAATAACTATATCTATTTTATTTTGAAAAGAAAAAGTATTTTCCCTCCAAAATATGAGATAAATCATTTAATGAATCAAAAAAGTGGAAACTAATCTTAGATTTGTAATCTACACATTAAAAATATCCTTTGGGTAAATTTTCATATAATTTGAATAATCTTTAATATATATGTAAATATTAGGAGAGAGAAAATATGTAAAAACCCAACATTTTAAATAAATGTGATAAATAATATCAAGGAAAAAAATTAATGTCCAATTTGTGTTCTGAATACTGTAGTATGCTTAAGGGTGAAGTTTCACATTAATTGGTGGTTTCTAGATGTCTCTAATGTGATAAGAAAGAGAAAATGTGATTTACTTTAAAATAATTAAATAAATATCTAAAGTCTTCAAAAGAAAAATATAATTGTATATTTGGATTCTAAAAGCCTTATTAGATTACGTGTCAAGTTTGAATTAATTTGGGATTTATTTGCACCCTCAATTGAGGAGAGAGAAAAGTTAAATAATTATATGTATCTTTATTCAAAATCGATTAGGAATGCCATTTAATGTCACGTGTGACACATATGATGCGCGCCTTTCCCCCAGCCTTCCAATGAGGAATCGATGGCTGTCAACCGTCTTCTACCTCGCGTCAAGTAAGGAAAGTGACCGCCGAGCTGGGTGGTCTGAAAATATGATTTTCTTAGTCGATATGCAACCTTTTTTTGATATTCCTTTTGCATTAGTTTCGTGAGGAGTTTCTGCATCTACTGACCTATTACATGTAAGATTTCATCATGTATTTTATATTCGCCCAATTCTTGCTCTTTCTCTTCTCGAAGGTCCTACCGCCTTTAGAGATATACGCCTCCACGACTATATATAACTAGGCCCTGACTTCTACAAGCCCCCTTGAGTTCTTTTCGGTGCTTTAATTTGGTTCTAGCTACCCCTCATTGGCGTCACATGACTGCAGAAGGATGGTTGCCGCTGGTGAGCTTTTCTCCCTACTGAGGTCTCCTCTGTTCAATAGAAAGGAATTGTAAATTCCTGAGATCTCCTTCTCTTTATCTACGTTCTCTCTTTCTCGAATCATCAATAAACGTGGATTCACCCAAATTCGTACAAGCTTATGCCTGTAGAGCCTTGGCCATGGTGAGGCATGTGCAAGGGGAGAATCTCCTCTGTTGATTCCCGATCTTGCTCCCTATTTCTCCTATTTCTTTGATTTCTCAATCATGTGCAATAATGTCTTTCTGTCTCGTTTTCTTTGTTTTGGATGAGTCAAAGTTGAGGTTTGACCCCATGACTTGGCCAGCCCCGATTGGTCCAAGTCAGCGGGTCAACCCCGCTCTCTCTCTCCCTCTTGCGGGTATTTTGATGATGTGGCATTTTGCGATTTGTTCAACTTACAAAAATCATATTTTTTGCTTTGATTGTCCAAAAATTAAAAATAAATATTTTTTGGAATTGAAAAAATGTGATCTTTCTAATAAAAATACTTTTGAGGTATGATTTTGAGTTTTGTCGAAAGGTATTTTCTAGAAAATGACTTTAATGCATAAAATTCACCAAAAATACACTTTAATCATCATAACTCCAAATTTGACAAAATTATATGTTTTCTTAATCAAGGGAACCTAACAACATCAATGATGACCTTTTAAGAGTCTAAATTGAGGTTTTGTTCAAAGAGTCAAAAAGTTAGGGTTTCTTTACATTAATGCATATGATATACCCTAATACATGATTCTACATTGAAAATAGGAAAAGTGGAACTTGGGCCTAGTTAAAGTGGTGAAAGTAAATAATTGAAATCAGTAGGAGAGGTATGTAAAAATTTTACCCTTAAGTTGGTATATCTGTGAATCAACCCTATTTTTCATAATGAGGTATGAAATGAATCATATTTCCTTTATTATTATATATCTATTCTAATTGCCTCAAAATCTGATTTGATATATTATTTCTTGGGTCTTGGAACTCCACTACCATGTTGCAACTATTGGATGATATTTCTTGCCACTTTACTATTCCTTGAGCATGATGGTTTATTTGACTATTTAGCTATAGTAGTGGTACTTATGTACGACCACCCATAGTCAGGGTATGTGTTTTTGCCTGGAAAATGTGCTTACTCTCCCCCTGGGAAATGTGTTATTTCTCCCCACTATAAAATATTTGATAAGTGATTGCGAATGTGATTACTCTCCCCTCATTTATAGGTTGGGGTCCGGAAGGTGCCTCAACCCTACTTAGTTAATTTAGTCCAATATTAATCATTCATGTATGTTCATTATTATTTATTTATTTATGGTAAGAAATCTTTTATTATATGTCTCATTCTCTTAGTCTTCTCATATTATGATGAATCTATATCCTTATGTTTCATTGTTGTTCTTATCTTTGTTTCTTATTTATATTTTTGACACATACCTTATTTCTCTCTCTTATTGAGTGAGTTCCCAACCACCCAAGTAAAGCACAAGGTGTTGAACAAGGTCAAGGAGGACATAGCTTTCAACATGGACCTAGATTTTGGAGACAAGTTGAAGTAGTTTAGACTTCCCTCTATATATATCCTTATGGTGTATCTTTCATGTAAATCCTATATGGGAGAATGATGATGCACTTTTGTACAATTGAATATAGTCATTACTTTTATTCTGGTGCTATACACTTTGGTCCTTTGTATACCATTATATAAAGAGTTGGAAATTTTACACTTTTTCTAGCATACCTTTTGAGTATGTTTGGAATGGATGTTTCAATCATTCAAATTTTAATTAAGGGGTGATTTCACTCTTTTATAATCTTGGACAATGAAAGAGGTATGATTTGTCCCCAATCAAATCATCATTGCTAATAAAGCATTGGTGTTGTTCTCTTCTAGATTTTAGAACACAATGCACTTAGTCTTAGAAAAGATATATGAGGGTGCCAACGTGAAAAACTTGATATTTTGAATTTAACTGTGCTAATATGAACAAGAATAGAGACTTGATATTTGGAACATGATCTTGACATAGGGAATTCATGAGAAATTTTAGCATATTTTAGTCCCCATGATTAAATATTGCATGCTATGTGGCAGTCAAAAAAATATAAAGACAATGTACTTGTTTTTTTTCATTTCCTCTCCCATATGAATGTCACATACTCATGTAACAAACAATGTTTTTAACATATTTTCTTCATTTTTTCTTTCCCCTCCCTTATGCATGTCAAATACACATGTAACAAATGATGTTTTAACATATTTTCTCAATTTTTCTTTCCATTTCCATATCCATGTCACATGCACATGTAACAAACAATGTTTTTAACATATTTTCTTCATTTTTTCTTTCCATTTCCATATTCATGTCACATGCACATGTAACAAACAATGTTTTTAACAGATTTTCCTCATTTTTCCTTTCCATATCCATATCCATGTCATAGGCACATGTAACAAACAATGTTTTTAATAGATTTTCCTCATTTTTCCTTTCCATTTCCCCTTCACCATCCCCATGTGCATGACTATTTTTAATAACTTTCCCTACCTTTTCATTTCTCCATGCACACATTCCTTCTGCTAAAGTATTGAGGTGTATGGCAACAAGATTTGTTTTTTCTTCATTTAGATAGGGAAAACATTTGCAGATTATGCTAGATGTCCAACCCCGTGGAGTGAGTAAGATACATCGATAATTATATAGCATAAATATTTACATTAGAAAGCATGGCTCTATCTACAACCCTTGTGTTTGGTGTTCTCATCCAGCTCTACCGGCGCCAGTGTTGGTCGACTATTGGGTGCCTAAAACGATCGACGATGATGAACCAATTAGTAATCAAGGTGAGAAGGCATCACCGTCGATCCACCTGCTCCTGGACCCGTTTGATGTCGCCGCCTCGTCGGATAGGAAGGCGAGATGCGTCCATACGACTTCCCGAATCTGGAGTGTGCACTTGTGGTGGCGGATGCGGCGGAGCACGACATCCTTGGACAGGGACGATGCCGATGAGGAGAAACAAGATTGCTCTACGGTGGGCTTGATGTGGACGAAACAGGTGATGTTAGATATATGGCAGTTGTAGCAGCTATGTAGATAGCATGGGTTAAGCTCAATGTAGTGCAACAAGTACATGTGAGAAAAGTAGTTTTGTCTCTAGTGCAAATGGCAAAGAAGTTTTATCTCATATTGCTCACTCCTAGAACTTTTGTGGTCCTTATATGTATGATCACATGGGGCACTAGTGTCCAAGAGGTCCTAGGAGGGAGGTATGCTCACCTCCTTGGTGGGTGGGGTTACTGCATCACAACGCACGCACATACGCATGTGCGCGCCACGCCACCCCTCGCCTGGCCTGAATGGGCCAGGATCAGGCTTGTGGATTGTGGAGAATGTATTCCATCTTCTTTTTGTACTAGGATACAACTAAGTAATTAATTACTCATGTAATTAATTGTTTCTTTCCTATTCAGATTTATTAATCCTAACTGGAAATTGTCTCTTTTGTAGATTTTTCTACAATATGTACAAGAGCGACCGAGTGCTTGCGTCTTACAAGGAATAGGAATTAGGGACGTGCGTGACTATATATATGCCTCCGGTCTTTAGGGTTAAATACACAGTTTACGAACTTCAGCCGTCGTTTCACGTGTGTTTTGAGAGCCCTAATCCATAGAGAGACTACCTTCGTTCCCGATTCGTTTCATGGAGTTCTTCTTCTGTGCAAAGCGTGACTTTCTCCTTCCTGTCACCGAGACGCAACTATTAGGCGGAGGTTCCTACAGTTGTTGTGTTGCCCTGGTAGTGGTGCAACAAGACGACGTCAAGTGCAAGCGAGACGTATCTATTCCAGGTTCATGCCGGATCGAGTCTGGTAGAACAGTCCCTATCCGCGAGGATTTCCGGGCACTGATTTCTTTAAGTATCACATTCGTTTCTCAACGAACGATCTGGTTTGCGAATTATGACTCTTTTTATTTCTATTCTCTTGCTCTGTTTGATCTTTGTTTCTTATTTGGATCTGCCTGAATTTGTTAATAAAATTGTACCTGCTGTTGTTGCATGTAACAACATTAATAATATTAACAATAGTCTTAAAGAAATCAGTTTTTTCTATCATTAATTAACAATGGCCAGTCAGGGTAGTTCGGGAAATAAAATTGATACCAGCAGTATGCTTGAAAAAATTACTGGTACTAACTTTATCCGGTCACATAGTCGAATGCAAATTTGGCTGAATATTGTGGGTTTTGATCAGTACTTAGAAGAGACTGAACCTATATCAAATATGATTCCTAAAAATGCAAATATAATTGATAATGGGAAGAAGGGTGACAAAATGTGTTGCGGTTTGATTCTATTTGGTTTAAATAATAAACTGTATGACTCTTACTCAAAGCCGCTTGTCATTACGTCCAAAGTTTTGTGGGAATCATTAATTAAGAATTTTAGCACTGAAAACTAAGGTGTTGAAAAATAATGCGTGTCTAAATTTCTTAAGTTTCAGATGGTAGAGGGTAAGTCTGTTTCTGATCAAACACATGATCTAGAACTCCTAGTTCATGAACTCTCAGATGCCTAGATGGTATTGCCTGAGAAGTTTGTTGTTATGTCTACCATTAAAAAGTTCCCTAAGTCATGGGAATCGTTTTGTATGTCTCTAAAGCACCACAAAGGGACACATACAATGGAAGAACTAATGATGGATATTAATATAAAAGAAGAACACTTAAAGGAGAAAACGGTCAAGGTGCCTACTGAAGCAAACTCTAATGGTAATTTTACTTTTGCTAAAACCACCAAAGATAAGAAATCTAAGAATACATATAAACCTAAGGCAAAGATCCATAAGAAATTGAAGAACAACCCTTGTTGGACTTGTGGACAAGTTGGCCACTGGAACAAGGATTGTCCTTCTAAGAAGGCAAAGAAAGTTGTCGCATCTGCAACTGAGGAGGTTGTGGTCAACATGATGACTACATCCTTGAACCTCAATGATGGGTACATGTCTATTAAACCTGAAATCCTTTCTATTTTTGAACCACTTTATTGGATAATTGACACTGGGGCTAATGTACATGTGTGTGGTGATAAGTCCCTGTTTGTGTCTTACCAGGCCTCTCGAGGTCGGTCTGTGACTTTGGGCGATTCCATCTCTGCAGAAGTCAAAAGCGAAGGACAGGTGGACTTGAAGTTCCCTTCGGGGAAGGTGTTGACTCTTAACAGGGTCAGACATGTTCCAACCATTCGATGCAATATCCTTAGTGGCGTAATTCTAGTTAGGGAAGGTTATAGAGTAGAGTGCAAATGTAATAAGGTAATTATTACATGCCTTTGTGATTCTTTGTTTTTTGGCAAGGGGTACTTATGTGATGTGGAGAACTTATTTAAGGTTCATGTTGAACCTGTTTCAAATTCTATTTTAAATTTGAATGATTATAGTTCTGTTTGCATGAATCTTGTTTCATCCGATGTTTGACATTCACGTTTGGGACATGTTAATGTTGCCTCAATGAAGCGTATGATGAATCTAAATTTAATCCCTAAATCTGAAATTAGCAATAATAAATGTAAAATTTGTGTGCAAGCTAAATTGTCGGGGAAGCCCTTTCATTCTGTGAATAGGAATTCGGAAATTTTGGATTTAGTGCATACAGATATCTGTGAATTTAATGGTGTTGTTACGAGGGATCAAAAGTATTATTTTATAACTTTTATTGACGATGCGAGTAGATACTATTATGTCTTTTTACTTAGAAGTAAAGATGAGGCATTGGATAAATTTAAAATTTATAAGAAAGAAGCCAAAACTCAAACCAGTAAAGTACTTAAGCGATTACGGTTTGATAGGGGAGGAGAGTATACCTCGAACTTGTTTTTGGAATTTTGCCAATCACATGGTATAGTTCATGAGGTCACTGCTCCTTATTCACCACAATTAAATGGGATAGATGAACATAATAACCAAACCTTAATAGATATGGTAAATACCTTACTCCAAACATCTGGATTACCCAACTTTATGTGGGGGGGAATCTTTGAATACAACTTGCCATATTCTGAATATAGTTCCCCATAAACATTCAGAGAGTAGTCTGCTTGAGTTGTGGAGAGGGAGGAAACCGAGTCTTAAATATCTTCAAGTGTGGGGGTGCCTTGCTAAGGTACTTGTCCCTGAACACAAAAAGAAGAAATTGGGACCGAATACGGTTGATTCCATATTCTTGAGGTATGTAGAGACAAGCTATGCTTACAGATTCTTGATTGTAAAATCAGATATCTTTGGCATTGAGGTGAATACAATTGTGGAATTACGTGATGCAACATTCTTTGAGGATGTATTTCCTATGAAAACTAGTGTGCCCAATTAAGTATCTCAAGAAGATTCATTTACCACAGGTTCCATTCCCGATCACGTGGAAAGGATGACAAATGTGGGGGGTGACTCAAAACAAGCTATTTTTGAATCTGATGATTCTAAAGAAATAGTTGAACCAAGGAGAAGTAAACGGCCTAGGATATCCAAGGACTTTGGAAGTGAGTTTCTCACTTACAATGTCAAGGATGACCCTGTCACTTTCAAACAAGTTATGGAATCTCCAGAAGATAAGTTTTGGAAAGAAGCTGCTAATGATGAAATCCAATCAATTCTCTCGAATGGAACTTGGGAATTGGTGGATTTGCCTCCTGGTTGTTCTGCAATTGGTTGCAAATGGATTTTTAAGAAGAAACTTAATGTAGACGGGACAATCAATAAGTATAAGGCTAGGTTAGTTGCAAAGGATTACACACAAAGGGAAGGAATAATTTTTTTTTTTACATATTCACCTATTTCCCGTATGACCACAATCCAAGTGCTTATAGCATTTGCTTCCATTTATAATATCTATATCCATCAGATGGATGTGAAGACCTTGTTCTTACACGGTGATCTTCAGGAAGATATATATATGGAACAACCTGAGGGATTTGTAGGTCGTGGGAATGCATCCAAAGTGTGTCAACTTGTTAAGTCATTATATGGCTTGAAACAAGCCCCTAAGCAATGGCATGAGAAGTTTGATTCTGTGATATCATCGTTTATCTTTGTTTCTAATGAATTTGATAAGTGTCTCTACTACAAAATTGTCAATAATAGATTCATTTTGTTATGCTTATACGTCGATGATATCCTACTTTTTGGTTCCGATATGAAAGTAGTAAATGAGACAAAGTCATTCTTGTGTAGCAAGTTTGAGATGAAGGATATGGGTGTCGCTGATGTGATTTTAGGGCTTAAAATCATAAGGTCTACTGATGGTATAACTCTCTCTCAGTCTCACTATGTTGAGAATATACTGGAGAGGTTTGAGTACACATCACGCAAACTTGTTAAGACTCTATATGATTCATCCAAACCCTTATTCAAAAATGAGACCGGGGTTCCAGTGTCTCAATTACGATACTCGCAGATTATCGGAAGTTTGATGTGTCTTATGAACTGCACACGTCCAGACATTGTGTTTGCCATGAACAAGTTAAGTAGATACACCAGTTGTCCCGACAAGACCCATTGGGAAGATCTTGACAGAGTTCTGAGGTATATCAAGGGAACGTGTTCCCTTGGGCTTCATTATGGTAAACATCCTTTTGTAGTCGAAGGATATAGTGATGCAAGCTGGATTGCCGTGAATTCTGAGAGTAATGGTGTCTCAGGATATGTATTCCTATTGGGAGGAGGAGCTGTTTCTTGGAGGTCTAAGAAACAAACCATATTGTCTCGGTCCACTTTTAAAGCAGAGTTATGTGCTTTAGATGAAGCTGGATTGGAAGATGAATGGCTACATGGACTTATGTCCAGTTTACCGATGGTAATGAAGCCGCTTCCTGCAATATTAGTTCACTGTGATAGCACTACAACTATTACTAAGATAAATAGTTCTAAGTACAATAAAAAATAGCGTAGACACATCCAAGTCAGATTGAAATCTATAACAGAGTTAGTGTCTAATGGGGTCGTGGCTGTGGACTACGTCGGTACCAAATATAATACAACCAATCCTTTCACTAAAGGTCTTACCTTGGCTTTAGTGGAAAAATCCAGGTTGGAGATAGGACTGAAACCCTTATAGATTTGCAGGTAGTAGCAACCCAACCCAAAAGAGTGGAGATCCCACAAATTGGGTTCAATGTGGTAATAACAAGCTGTCGGGTAAATCAGATGACACTATGTATTCTTGTTTGATGCTTCTAGCATCTGTGTGTCTATCTCCTGGAAACCTATTAGTGTCATGACTGCAAGTTAGTAAGAGAGTAGTATCTGAATGGTGTCAAGTCCTAGGATATGATGTTAGCAGTACATCCTTGGAGATTCCAGCTAAGTGATTGATGTTGTGTAGGCCGCAACAGAAGAATTGGGTTGTTCTCTGTTATCAATCATAATATATAATTTTGTATGCATGGCCTTAATGCATTGTTTTCTTTTCTGCCATGTCTTTATTGTGTTGTTGCCAACCTATACTCTTGTACCCAAGGTTCAGGTTCAAGACTTTTGTTCACCTAGTTCCTATGAGGGTCACAGTTGGATAACTCAAGTAGATTCAAACCAAAAGGTATCTGTTGAAAGCACAATATGGAGGACTAAATGGTATAGCACACTACACATTGGACTTTGTGGGGGATTGTTAGATATATGACAGTTGTAGCATCCATATAGAGCATGGCACTACTATAAAAATTCTTTTTACAACAGTTCCTTTTCTCAATTTACAACAGGTGTTAACCGTTGTATTAGATCGCGTAGTCTTATGGGGGGGTGCTTTACACAACATGTGATCGCATGTTGTAATAGATGTATTTTATACAACAGTTGAAACATATTGTCTTTTAAGGAATGGCCTATTATAATATGGGTATTTTATACAACATGAAGTGCACCTGTTGTAATATATATTATACAATAGTTGAACGAAGTTGTCTTTCGCTAAACACACCCGTTGTAATAGGGGTATTTTTTACAACATGCGGTTCACCCGTTGTAATATATATTATACAATAGTCGAAGCATGTTTTCTTTCACTAAACACACACATTGTAACAGGTAGGTCTATTACAACATGCAGTGCACTTGTTGTAATATACATGTTTATACAACAGTTGGAGTATGTTGTCTTTCCATACATTTAACCGTTGTAATAGGATTGTTTAGACAACATGGTGTGTAACTGTTGTAATATACACAATTTATACAACAGGTTATGCATGTTGTAGTTCACTAGAAACACCTATTGTAATAGGTGTATTTTTTCCTGACAAACCTGTTGTAATAGGTGTGGATAACACAACATGTGTTGTTTGTTGTAGAATCATACATTTTACAACATATCATTAACTGTTGTCTTTTATTAGAGTTTGACATGTCATATATCGAACTAATTGTATTGATCAAATTAACCATATTATTAATAAATTATAATAAATATGCAATTATACTTTTTCATTTCACAAACAAACACATAGTTGAACAAAATTTCCATCAAACCTTGAAAGAAAGTCATACTAAATTTAATTAATATTAAATCATCCATACAACGATTCAATAATACAAAGTACTGAGTATCCACTCTAGAATCAAATTGAAAACTAACTAAAAAAGTTTCACACATTGGTCTATGCTAAAGAACAAATGTCTCCCCCACATGTCACATAATCTTATGTGTGCTCAAGAACACGCCGCCCACTCGTTTCAGACCTCATCGATTTCTTCTTGGTTGAAGCAACGACCAATATACTTCGAATAATACACAATCATATGACAAATATATCAACATATTGTGATTTTTTCAATTTATTTAGAAATTTGAACAAACTAAAAGAATATAATGTTAAGTAGCTTACACATTCAGGAATATTTCTATTTCTCACATCAAAGATGTCTTTCATATACTTCAGCACATAATACCAACAATCTGTATCGTTCGGCTGCTTTGGACACTATACAAAATAAATATTAATTTGCTATCTAAATAATTGTGAGAACTTGTTAGCAAATAAGAGGATGGAAAGGTATAAATAGCCAGAAAGCTTAATAAAAGGTATGTGTAAATAGAATCAAAAATGCTATCAGAGTGAAAAAGGCATGGTTTATTGCTGAAGAAGGTGTGGTTTATATGCCATACTGGATGATGCAAAACTTGCTCTTGCAAGAGGGGGATTTTGTAAGAGTTAAGAATGCCACCCTTCCAAAAGGAACCTTTGTTAAACTGCAGGCTCACATGAAAGATTTTTTAGATATATCAAACCCCAAAGCTATTTTGGAAACAACTCTCAGGAACTACTCGTGTTTGACAACTGGAGACAGTATCATGGTAGCTAATAACAATAAAAAATACTACATATGCATTATAGAAACCAAGCACATTATATAACCTGAGCATCTTACTGCTCCCTCTCCTATTAGTAAGGCATCTAAAGTTGAAGAAGCTCTGGAAAACACATGACCCAAATTTAACATACAACTGGTTTGCCATGTGGAAAGACAATTGACCATCCTTTCCCACCCAGTTGTACTGATGACGGTTATGCCATGAAAGACAATTTCTCATATAAATAATATCCTGACACAATCCATTTATAATCTGCAGAGATGACGGCCCATGAAAGACAATTTCTCATCTAAATATTATCCTGACACAATTCATTTATAATCTAAAAGGACAAGTTATTTATGAGAGGAAGCATCTCAACTTGGTTGGCCTATTTAGCGATATTCATATACAGCCTATGGATACCTCATATTCACTGTGATCTCTAGTATTGACATCCCTTACCTTTTCCATGAGGTTAATTGGTACTATGGTGTTAACATCATAGACCTCATCGTCTACATCCTAGCACCAACTCTGGGTTCTGCAACGCCTATGGTGCTGGAGAACTGATATGAACATGGCCTACACTGCAAGCCTGCTCTCTTGTTTATCCTTGCTGCCTAGGCGGGAAAGGATGGTCAGTTGTATGCTTGGTTGGTTCTGGTTTGGTAAAGTCAGCAAACCTGATGCATGATTTTAAGACTGATTGTCTTACATTAACATCTCCACGATCTATGCTCCTTAGTCACACAAATTGGATTGCAATCGGTAGTGTTGTTGACTTGTTGCCTCTCTTATGTTTTTTCATTCTACAAGGCATTTGAATATGTTGGCAATATGGATGTAAACTTCAAGACCATATACAATATGCTCGAAGATACCCGAGAGATGACCATTCTGAGCAGCATCGACGGTCCATGCCATTGCTTACAGTTGTATTATGAATTTTTCAAATTTGCCACAACATCTAACACTGACGGTGCTGTCTAGGAATTAAATTGGCAGCACCAAGGTTGCCATATTAGTGTACATCAGTACATGTTGTTGCTTATGGTTTGATTCATGGTGATGGCCTGATGGGTTATGGACCTCCCTTCAGCTGTACTTTCTTTAAAAAAATTAAACCCCCATGCCATCTGCATGAAATTATTTGGGTCTTGAACTACATTTAATTCATCCGCAACTTTTTCTGGATGAAGTTGGATGCAATGTAATACAATTGTTTGGATTAATTATGTATACTTGATAAACTACATCATATACTTTATTCAATTTTGTAAAGTAAACAAATACTCTAAACTTAAGTTATCGCATGGATTATATGTTTTGTATTTTAAGATCAAACGTATTCAGTTCATAAGATGCAGCATGTATCTGAACGTAGATATGATATGAAGGGTTGGAAGTGTTTATTCAATTTTATATTAGTCCACATCCATCAAGTATATGAACATTTTACACCGTTAGTACAAATTCTAAGTAAAGCGTTCATTGACATCAAATATTCAATAAATATAAACTAATGTGCACACAAAATACCCTTACTCTGATTAAGGAACATGTAGACTAGTAAGAATGATAGAAGTCTGGACAATGGAAGATATATGTATGTTAAATTGAGTGTGGCATTCTTTATGGTATCTAAATGGAGCAATCACGACTTCACTATCTAAAATTGTCAATCATGCCTAACCTAAGCCCATAAAACACTTTTATGCCCATAGAACTCGAATATCAGGGAACCAAGGCCCCAAAGAGCAAGGTCTGCAATGTCAACTAGCATAGCGGTAGACCAAATGTCAAAATCACCCCTACCACTAAATATGAAAAAATATGTAAAAGGTGTTTTGGAATAACATTTTTTCCTAAAAATGCTGGCCTTACAAGCTTGTGCATTAAAGCATAACAGAATAGCTTGTAGGCTTCCAAAATATGGAGGTTTTCTAAATCAATATAACTTCTCTCGACTAATAATGTCTCCATCACTATGAGTAGTTCACATCTATAAAAAAACTTGAATAGATAAGACGAGGCAGAGGCACATAAAGATATACTGACAGACCTACCACACATGATACATAGTATAGGGTTTCAATTTTGAGTTAATCCATTTTTCAGAAGCGGCTTGCATCTGGATGCCACAGCTTTTTAATAGCCTAGGTTTCTTTGCCTAGTAGGAAGTAGTGTAGCTACACTTGGGCCTAGGTGGGCTAGTGCTTTACCCAAGATTTTGATTGCTTACTAATTAATACATACTTGACTCAGATTTTTGAAAAAAGTACTAATGGTGCCCTACCTTCTATGGTTGTCAAAGCCCTCACATTAATGGTGCCCCGCCTATATAGATTTTTTGGCTCCCCACTGCTAGCAGGAACCCGAGATTAAAAAAATAGAGCTAATGGCAGATTCCCAACATAAGAAGATTCTTGCTGTGAAAAATCCCAAGTTCGCACTTGGCTGGCAATCCCTCTCCATCGCACCAAAAATAGAACTGAAAAAAATAAGTGTTATCTCTGGCTGTGCAGGGCCTATGCCTTCCACGATCTAAGGCCGCTCCTAGTCATATGTCGTCGCTTAACAAGATAAGACTCATTAGAATCCCACAATAAGTCAATGGTTCTCACACTAAATATGCAAGATTAATAAAGAGATAAGGAACAGAAGGAAAGGTGCTTTGGGATTGTGGTGTCTTTTTTTTAGTACTGAAACGACAGTACCAAGTTCACTGCTCATCGGTATTCAGCAGAGCAATTATAAGACAAAACTCGTCAAGCAGAAGACTACAACTAGACATACCTATAGTCTGCATTCCAATACTATTTCTGAGATTTTATCTAGGTTTCACGCCCCCTCCCTATTTAGAGAAGAAGCTACACTTCTATGCGGCCTTGCTCATTCACGAAGTCACATGCTAACCGCCACAAAAGTATCCTTTGTAATAACCTGAGGACTCAGGTCTGAGAGATCATAAATGACTAATTTAAAACAAGGGGCAAAGGATGTAAAAGCAAAAGAAAAAGATGATTCTGTGGCTAGAGCAGTGCAACCTTGAGTTGAGCAGTGTTCGATTTGTCTTCTTATTTGAGGTCAGCAGAATGGTATCATCAGATTGGGGTCCCATTCCATGGTTGTACTAGTTTTTCACTAGATCCATTTTGAACTCAAGTAAAATATTGGTTTTTTCTCTTGCTACTAGCAGACCCAACAAGGTCCAACAACATGAAGAGACAACCCCTCAGAATAGAGATTAATATGAGTCTAAAAAACTTTACATAATTTGTAAATATGGCATTGATATAATGAAGTTTGAAATTCAATAAAGGTGATGGATAGGGAAGAAACTAACAAGTGAACATAAATCTCATTGGAAAGATTACTCCTAATGCATGAGGAGTCCATATAAAGGTGGTTTGGCCTTCCACATGGATGCAATAAGCATCTGCAACAACAATATGGTCAGCTAACAACCTAAGCAAAAATGAACCAAAAGAAGCATTGTATATCCTATTAACTATTAATCATTATCTCTGATAGCAGTAGCTAATCCATCCCAAGAATATTTGAGAATGCAAGAACATAGCAACCATATTAGGTCCAATACTTTTTACATCACAAGTCTTGGAAAATAATTCTAGTTTAGATACAGGCTTGAGATCAGAAAAGCAATCTTTTTAGCGTGCAATTAAGGAAGAGGTGGGAGGATAGCTGGAGTAGTATAGACACCCTATGACAGAAAGTAGAGGATAAGATAAAAGTAGGATACTATCCTTTGGGGATGATATCTACTATACTCTATTCACACCCATATATGAACTCATAACATCAATATGCTTGGACTGTGAGGAGTCTAAACTATAACAAGAATCTTCATTAGATCCAACAATCAAATGGAAATTATCTCTCAGATCACTTTGGGTTTGGCCTACTTCATAGTTTTTGTGGAATTGGGTTCAAGTAGGGTTATTCATGGGGTGATATCATTTCTGGCCATTTTATATTATTAGGTTGGTTCAGTTCAAGTCAAGTCAGAACCAAAGTTGGGTCTACCAGGATAATTTATTGGGCCAGGTTGCCATGATGATTACTATTATAATGGGTGATCTGATGGGTATAGATTATCTCGGATTGTTTACTTCTATCTAGTTGGTCCTGGTTCCAACTATAGTTGGGTTCAGTTTAGATTTATATCAGTATCTGATTAATTTTTTGTCAGATTATCTTAGTTTTTTACTGGATAGTTTTTTGCCTCCATCATCACCATGGAGGGTACTTACCATATTGACGGATGGTGGGTGATGGAGCCATGGGCTTTGGCACCTTTCAAAATCCTGAATTTGACCATTCTGCACTTGCAGGTTGGGGGGTTGCTTTCTGGAGTGTAGGGTCTAGGTGAGTTTAAAGTGTGTTTAGGTCCATTAGAGGTCGGCTCAATTTAGGTCTCATCAGGTAGATGTAGGGTTGTATTATATAAATTTTGGCCTCTTCAGGTTAATTTAGTCCTAACACAATTTATTTTGGTCAAAATAATTAATTATCTGTGAGTATTCAATAGTCTACTTAATGGCCAAAACATGAATTTATTCCAGCCATCAGTTGAATCTGCTAAAAGACTAACTAGTATACCCATGATGGTCCCATGTCAAATAAATGTCATATGCTTGCAACCTAATATTAAAGAATGCTTCAAGTCACTAGGATGCCTTCAATATTATATGATTTGCATCACTATCATGTGAGTATGATGCCTCCATCATTTGCTAAGTTTCAACTTCACTACCTACTATTGACAAAAAATGATAGGCTTTCTTTGACTGTCCCATCTTCTGCAATCACTCATGATCGAGTGCTAGAAAGTTCTAGAGATGAACTAAAGGCAATAAAAATGACTAGCAAAGAGAACCATTACTGAAGTTTACCTCTTTTAAAGTGCAGACATTGCAGCTAGACTGTATGTAATTCTACCTCAGGTTCAACAACTGCATTGGGGAAGCACCTACTATTGTTATATTAAAGAAGACTGATAAGAAGGAAACATACTATAGAAGGTATATAAATGCTAGGCATAATTATCGGTTACAACAAGATGAAGTTAAGTTGAACATGACTAAATCTATCTACAAGATGAAGTTAAGCCATGAACCTTTATAGGCCAATCATGCTTCAGTTCTGACTTTGAACCCCTGGTCAAAATATTTGTAACACATATCTGACATAGTGATTTGTCTATATAGATTTTAGATAAAGTTGATATGATTAACCGGTGAGCCTCATGTCAAGGTAGTTCTTTGAGAAAGAAACATTGGCATCAGATGCACTTCACCTGCATATGCAAGATGAATATTGATGCAAGCTAGAGGAAGAATGACCAAGTCTGCTTCCATATAGATAAAGGTGTCATGACCATGATTTGGGCCCTGCATTGGTTCATGTTGGGCAGTGAACCAAGTCTGCTTATGGCATCTTCATGTGAGATGACCTTTAACAATACTCAATAGCTTAGTGCTTCCCTGAACTGCTTTAGTTTTTAGACGTGGATAAAGATTGGTCTTGACAATTTGTGCCAAGTGTCTAGCCTCTACATGGTTAGACAGCATATGAAAATCAATAACTGAGTATTGGTGATAGAAGGATAGGGCCTACAGGGTGGTCAGGTGGTGGATTATTTCAGCTAGTATCCTGTAGAAACTAGTAGGTTGTAATTGAAACCAACTGGAACTGCTCTTGTGGTTGAAATTAATGATGTAGGGAACCAATGGTCTAGGTTGATCAGACAACCAAGTGTTGGAAGTAGTGGCACAAAAAATGGATGCCAAACAGGAGTCAAAATAAGTATACATTAACGAAAGGATGACTCTACTTCTAGCTATTCTAGAAATTTACAACAACAAGAGACAACAAACCTTCTTCGATGAAAACAAAAAGTCCAAATTTGTATCCTACAACACAACATTTTTATCTTTGAAAATAAGTAGATTAACATAAATCCAATCATGTAGATTATATATTAAAATCAATAAGGAAATTAAAATCATGTATATTATATGTCACATAGTAGTAGGGGCATACCATATGTTGATAGGGAAAAAACAATCTATTTAGCACCATCTGCGATCAAATGAGTTTCCATAACCAATATAAGGAATTTCATAATGAATTCAATCACTAGAGGCTCCAGCATCGTCATTTGGAATGGTTGCAGTTCCCAGCCCTTCAAAGCCAGCAGAGGCCTAAGACAAGGCGACCCACTTTCACCTTACATATTTGTTTTATGTCTTGAAAGGCTAAGCCAGATGATACAAAAAAGCGTCAGTAATGGTGACTGGAAACTGCTCAAAATTAGCCAGTCCGGACCCAAGGTCATGTCTGCTTCGCAGACGATATAATTCTGTTTGCTGAGGCCAAAGAAGACCAGATTAAACACATCTTGAAATGCTTCGAAGAATTTGGTAATGCATCCGGACAATCAATTTCATCTGCCAAAACATGCATATTCTTCTCAACCTCTGTTGGCAACTGAGTCAGAAGAAGAATCAGCAGGATCAGTGGGTTCCAAGTCACTTCGGACTTGGGTATCTATCTGGGTGTTCCAATCATGCATAATAGAATTAACAAGAACACCTATTCGTCTATTCTTGAAAAGGTTAATACCTGTGTGAATGCTTGGTCATCTAAATGTTTATCCAGGGCTGGAAGGGTTTGCCTGGCCAAGACGACACTTTCTGCGCTACCCACTTACGTCATGCAAACTGCTAGACTACCCCTCAAGTTGTGTGATCAGATCGATGGCAGCATAAGGAAGTTCATCTGGGGAGGAGGATTCAAAGATAAACCAGTTTCCCTCGTTGGTTGGAAGAAACTCACTAGCACTAAGGTTGTAGGCGGTCTAGGTGTTAGATCCATGAGGAATTGGAACACTGCTCTCATTCTCAAGAACACTTGGGACTTGGTCTCTAACAGAAAATCACAATGGTGCATTGGCATGCAGAAACGTTTCAATGGCTATGAGGACAAACGCCTGATCAATGTATCTCGTATGAGCATAGAAGCTTTCCGGTCGAAAGACATAATCCTTAACAACTCCAAAATGATACCTGTTAATGGGATGAGCATAAATTTTTGGGAGGACAACTGGACAACCAATTATCACTGTCTTAGAGAGTTAGCTCTCAATGTGATCCCAATTGATCTTACAGATATGAAGGTTGGGAGTGTTATTAACCTGAATGGAGAATGGGACCGTGAATTCCTTGAGCACTGGTTACCCAATGTTGTTGTGCAAGATATCCTTCAAATCAATGCACCTTTTAACACTTCTAAACAAGATACTCACGCCTGGATGCACACTGATAATGGCGCTTTCAACACTGCTTCCGCCTATGAACTTTGTTGTCCCAACCAGGCTCAGTTGGTGCAACGCAAATGGGAATACATATGGAAACTGAAAGTTTCACCTTCTGTCAAATTGCTGCTCTGGACGATGGGCCACAATGCAATCCTTACTAATGTTCGACGAAACGAAAGGCATATGACTACTGACAGCCTATGTCCTAGGTGCCACCTTCAAAATGAAATTGTGTTACATGCACTCAGGGACTGCGGACAGAACAAATTCATATGGAGATCGGTCCTGGACAACAACCTCAATGATGACTTTTGGAATGATGTAGACGGAATCAGTTGGATGTTCAATTATATCAGCAAGGACAATCGCCAAGCCAGAATTTTTGCTATTACATGCCATACCCTATGGCGCAATAGAAATGAAGAGGTTTTCAACAATATAAAACCAACTATGAACAGAATCATAAGCCGTATAACTCATCATATTAATATGAATGAATTAGCTATTGGTACCGTCAATCCCATCACAAGAAACTCAGATAACTTGCATTGGTCTCTGGCTACTACCAGGCAGTTCACTATCAACTCTGATGCTGCAATCGGAAAAAACAATTCAGCTGTTGCCTGCATTATTAGAAACCATCATGGTCATTGGATGGGGGGTTATGGTGAGAAAGTCGCTACTACTAAAGTCCTTTACGCAGAACTCACTGGTATTCTCAAAGCTATGGAATATGCCAGCACCAATCTCTCAGGAACTATTGAGCTGTAGACTGATAGCCTTATTGCGACAAGAATGATCCAGGAGGATGGTATCAACAACCCATCTTTTGCTAATGTTATTGCTCGAATAAATAAACTGATGGAGGAAAAGGACTATTGCGTCAAATATGTTAAAATAACCGGTAATGCTGCTTCTGATCTCCTTGCGAAACATCATCTCAAAAACAATGTAGGCACCTGCACCTACTTTACCCCTCCTACTACCCTTAGTAGTTTAATAACTAATGAGGCCAACTCATGTAATGGTAGTAGTACTACCAGGTTTAATTCTGTTATTAATGCTTGTACTCCTATCTCACATTTACTTGCAGGGGGAAGGCAAGATGAATAAATAGCTTCCCGACTTCTATAAAAAAAAGTGATTAGTAGTTGATAATTTACTAATAGGTAATCAAAATCATAGGCTATTTTGAAACTGTTAGCAAAATAGATGCCCTGATTTAGAGAGTACAGAAACCCTTGATTTTATGGAAATAATCAGTGTACCTTTGGAGTTGCAAGTTAGAAACTTCAATCCTCTTCTAAATCTAAAGAATGTTTCAAAAATTTGGCAACCAAAAGCAATTCCTAGCCGAGTTATTTCCATGCTAGCAGGTGCACCTCCTAAAAATTCAGTCAAAATGAATGTGAATGTTGCTATCATATGCAAACCCAAGGTTTAACTAGGCGTGAATTTAAAATGTCATAAAGGACAAGTTGTTCTTATGGCATCCAAAACTTTTTTGAGCAACTAGGATGTGTTTCCAACTGAAGCATGCAATATCGAGTCATAAATTATCACTAGATCTTAGCATCATGAAGAATCTCATCAAACTGTTTGATCGGTACCACACTAGAATAGTAGAATTTATGAGGATGTGTACGCACATATTAAAGTATGGAGAGCATTCTATATGTTCTAGGTTATCAACATAAATTTATTACAAGTAGCCCAAACTTGGAGGACCAGGGAAGGTAAATTGTGTTGATTTGGAAGTTACTAACATTATGAAAATAAGAACATATATGTGAAATTAGTGATAAGTTCAATTACATGGTACAAAGTGGTATCATTGGACTCCACGATCATCTTAAAATTGGGAAATACAAAATACAGAGGATATTTTTCTGGATCAACATTCTGGTTGGCTGAACTCCAAGGAAAGGGAGTGTTTTGACATTTTGGAATATTTTGGTCCAGAAGGAAGCACAAGTGATGGGGATAAACTACCCAAGAAAAGAAAAATAAAGGTGGAAATTATTGCATTTAAAAACATGGATGCAAAGCAACCTGCATGGGCTATACACAGTAGCAAGGAGGTCAGGGTATATTCTCGATATGGTAAGGCAAATGCACTTTCAACATTTCTTCGAAAGAAAAATGAGAATGTAAACTATAAAATATTAATAATATAATTTACATGAGACATCGACATGTAGAAAAAATCAAACCTGGAATTTGGTGATTGGTTCAGTAATCAATAATGGAAGCTTAGAAAGGAAGATTTCAGCCACCATATCCCAAGCATCCCTACAAGAAATTAATATAGAAATGCATAATCAAAGAGTTGATGCACCAGAAACATATGCTTGAACTAGAATTCTAAAAAGTCTTTAATGAATCACAAATCTTTAACTTTGAAATCTCCAATTGAGTGTTTTAGTTATTAATATTCGGCAAGAAAACACATCAAATGAGATAGGCAACTTTGGCAAATCATTTTTCTGTTGTTGAAGTGCGCCTCTCTATTTATGTATTTTGAAATGTGACTATACAAGTGTCGGTTCCTATACAATGGTTTATTGACAAGGAACAACATTGAAATTTAGAGTATTGAAAGGAAAATAAATCATTTGTATCACTCAAAGAAATATATTAAATGGCCATAGAACAAAAGTTGAGGAACAAGTCCCCATGGAGGTGATGAGATACTAACACACAGAGTTTTGAAAGATATAATAACCTTTAAACGTCCCAACATTCTAATAATTCAAGATTGGTATACAAAAATATATGTTACCTCCTCAATGAGAGTTTCTAGAGTTTTTCTCATATTGCAATCTAGTCGACATGCGCTTCAAAAGCTTGGAATTCACTTTTTCTAGAGGAAGGTTTCATGAACGTTTGGAAAAATCTCGTTAATCAAGCTTGGTGAGAGGCACATCCTAACCATATCATTGAACACTTGAATAAGGTTGAATCCTACCCTTATCCTATTTTTCTACATAACATAAGAAGGAATGTCTATTGGAAGTGTGAGCATATGTTTAAGACTGAATAAGGAACACTTGAACACTTGAACGTGTGAGCATATGTTTAAGACTTAAGGCTGCATGATGTATTAAAATGCACAATATGATTCATGACATGGAAATGTCTATTGGAAGAGACATCTTGAATGAGAAAAACATTAAGGTTCATTTTGAAAAACACCTTGGACATTTGTTCATAGATTCTGGGAAGTATTTTAGCAAGGAATTGTCAGACAAATTAAGGAGCTGCACCAAGTTGCAGACGTTGATAATAAAAGGCCCTAGGCAGAATACCAATATCCTCAATCTAGAAGGGTCCATTCTTTGTACATGGTTCAAATAATTGAAACATCTACATGTGACAACATTAAATGGTTTATAAACTATAGAGATGTAATAGGAAATCACTCAGCTAACTACCTTAGATGACTCGATCTCTTTGATAATATTATGGGTTTGTAGGATTCATCTCACGAGGAAATCAGTAAGTGAGCAGGAAGCTTGATGTACGGTAGGTGAAGGAGGAATAGACAAAACAAAAAAAATAAAGAAGTCAAGGTTAATGTAGGTGAAGCAAGAATGCCCAAGGCTAAAAGCAGCACTCTAGGTTTTGAGGGATTGAGAAAGAAACCAAAGAAAGAGGATCTAACCTGAAGGATGACGACATTGACCTTCATTGGGCCGCCGACCTCTACAAGGGATGACGAGCACTGTGACTGCTTGTTTTCAAGCGCTGCAGCTGCTTGCTGCCAAGCTCTATTGCTTGCTTGTAGTTGTAGGTTGCAGCCGAGTTGATGTTGGCTGCTTAGCTCGAAGAGATAAGGTTCACTGGCTGGCGATGATGCTGCTTAAGTCATTGGATAGCGCCTAGGAGCGGGAGGGTTTTTTTTTGGGGGTGGGGGGGATTTTCTGTAGTCGAGTGTTTGGGGGGTGCGGAGGTGGTGGTGAAGAAGGGTAACCAGTTCAACAAAGAACTGGTTCAGAGAAACCAGTTGTGTCATGGGACGTCTCAAACACAAAAAGATAGCAAAAATGTGAAAAGTTGTGAGAAAGTGTGAAAAATTGCTACACTACGTATTAAATGTGCAGTACATTCAACAAGGTAAAAGATATAACCTGAATCCGATCTACCTATCTGTGAGGGGCACCATCTATGACGTCTCATCCGACAAGGGGTTCTATGACCCAAGTGGCTCCTACGCCATGTTCTCTGGGAAGGAAGCTAGTCGTTCCCTAGGCAAGATGAGCAAGGATCCAACAGATGTGAACGGTGACCTGTCTAGTCTGACTGAGAAGGAAATAGGCGTACTTGAGGACTGGGAGAAGTTCAATGACAAGTATCTCGTCATCGGCCGCCAGCGTTGAGTGCATGTGCAGGGTGATCAAGGTTTGGAAGGGAAGAACCATAGGGATCACGGCTACTTGGGAGGATTTAGAGAGAAGACTTTGGTATTTGTAGAATGGGGAGGGGGATGGAGCGATAGGTTGCGAGAAAGAAGGAAAAAGGGGAAAAGTTGCTACTAACCTGCACATGAGAATTTTCGTGAACCAAAGAAAATATATATTAATGATATATTAAAATGGGTTAGTTTATGTGTAAGAGTAGTCTATTATAATGATTTATTATGTGTGGATATTACAACATGTCACAATATGTTGTGTAATTATAATATATAACAATAGGTTATAATCTGTCGTGTGATCTTGGTATATAACAACGAGTCTCAATATGTTGTATTATCATAGTCTATTACAACATGTACCAAATACAACATGTGAAGGCATGTTGTGTAATTACTACATATTACAACAGGTCAGTCTATGTTGTGTAATGATAGTCTATTACAACATATTATCATGTGTGAATATTACAATGAGTCACAATATGTTGTGTAATTAATGACTTTTACAACGGTTTTGAATATGTTGTGATACTACAATCTATTACAATGGGTCACACTATGTTGTGTAATTAACGTATACTACAACGAGTTTGGCCTGTTGTAAATGGATCGTGTTGTATAAAATATATAATATACAACACAAAAATAGACTTGTTGTGATAAGTATGATAACTACTACACAATCATCATAATTGTTGTCTATCTCCCGTTGTAAAAAGCATTTTGTGTAGTAGTGAATATGGATGGCTTCAAAACGTAATTAGTGGGTGATCTATATGATTATAGTTCCTACTTGAAAAGATTTCTTACTCTGTCACCATCGCGGCAATCCAAAGACACACAACTGTCTTTCAACAACCGACAAAAATGCATTCATGACTTCCCAGCTCACCTAGGATACTAACAAACATTAATATGTTTAATATTTCTCTAGAGTAGCAAGACTGCTTCTGATAGATCCTCATGATTATAATTGATCCTAACATGATTGTGACTGAGGGCTCGATGATGATGATAAATCCCAAATACTAAACTGTCAATTGCACTCTTGGACCAGTCAACATCTAGCATATTTGGGTTTCAAAAGAATCTGAACAATGGAATAGCTACTAGCTTTGATAGAGATATCCTAAAAAAATGTAGAGCAACTAGTCAGATACCCTAGTTTGGATAGCTAGCATGAGGAAGATCCAGTGTCATGGGTTAATGGTAACTTATAATCCACCACATTATGCGTATGTTGCAATGTTGTGAATTTTGTACAAGGGCTGAGATGGATGGCAATATCTGTCTGTAATTCCCTAGTTCCATCCTGCTATTTTTTCAAAATTATTTCATAGTCTCTTAACAACAGAACTTCTGAAAAGAATTTTCCTATGAATCTGTAGGAGTTAAATATATTAGTTTGGGCTCATCAATCCTATCTGGCATTTTCACATAATCTTGCTCTGAAGAGAATCTCTCTAGCTGAAAATACACAAAATCAATGGCACATGTAACTAATATTGGAAATAGCACCCTAACTGCAAATGCTAAAACATTGTTGCAGGACATTATAAGCATGTTTGACCAAGCAACAGACATTAGTCACTTGAATCAGTGTACCTCCAATCTAAAGACGTCAACATGATACATATTTGCCTTGGTTTCTAATTAGATACTTCATAAGTCTTTCAAAACACCATAAATATAGGAAATTACTGGGCAAGCATATGTATGTGATAAACTAACGTGCTTGAAAACCCAACACTTAGACAAAGGACCAATACACGAACATGAAAGAAAAGTAATGGTATTACTCCTCATCATTCACCACTATCTAGGAAAAAACCTGCTCGTAAGAAACTGGCCTCCCCATGCTTGAGGTGCAAATCCCGAATGGCATGTATGCAAAACCTTGTTGCATGATCTTTGGGAACTTAGAAAAGAGGATCTTCTGTCCACTTTCATCAAGTATTTTGTCAAGGATCAAGTCTTGCAAAGCTACCAGTGTAATCTCCACCATGTCAAGACCGGCTTGATTAGCAAAAGTGCAGATAGGAGATGAAGCATTGGACTTGAATGATGAGCAAATAATTGCATCAGAGTGATGCCATAGTAGTTTCAGCAGTGAGTCTCCAGATTGGCCTTCGACTCTAAGAAGATCCACACCTAGGAAACACAGACACAAACACATACACAGACACGGACATCGACACGGGACATGGGACACAACGATTTTTAAAAATTTAGGACACGGGCATGGCGAGGACACGGAAATTTTTTATACACATATATATATGTATGCATTTTCAAAATATAAATATGTCCAATCATGGAAATGAAATTGTAAAATTCATATTTCATTCACTTGATGAGGATACAATTATCCATAAAATCATTATCAAATAAAAGATGACAATTAGGCAAGTATAGAGAATTAAATAGTAAACTCGATTAAATAGTAAACTTAATTCTATTCAAATGCAATCAGACCAACCGAGTATAGATTAAAATTGACCAATCAATTCTATGCAAACAGTAAACTTAATTAATTTAAATGCATCATATCAATCAGCATTAAACTCTAATTTCATAATTCAATCTTATGCAAACAACACTTAATTAATTTAAATGCACATCCGTTTTAAACAACTCTAATTTCATAATTCAATTCTATGAAAATAGTATACTTAATTGATTTAAATGCAATCGTACTAATCAGTATTCAGTAGTAGACTCCAATTTCATAATTTTGATAATTGAATAAGAATGAGGGGATCAGGGGGTATTAAATTGGACGATGGTTGCAGCAGTGGTATAAGGAGAAGAAAGGTGAGATGAGAAAGGGAAGAGAATTGGGGCAGCAGGTCGCACTGAATAAGGGAGTGGAGGTGGAAGTGGAGGAGGTAGATATTGGGGGAATATGGAGTGGAGGATGAAGAAAATCGGGAGAATATGGAGTGAGGAAGTGGAGGAGGAAGATAGGGGACAAAGTGCAGGAGGTTGGGAGAAGAAAAAAAGGTTCTTTAGAATTAGAAAGAAAACGTAGAGTTTGGGAGAACTAGAAGTGGAGGAAGAACCAGGGAGAATGGGGACTGAAGGAAATGAGAAAATGGAGAATGGGGACGAAGTGAAGGAAATAAGAAGAAGAAATAAAATAGTAGAAAAAAAGGAGAAAGGGGTACCTAACGTCAGAGGAGATGACTGGAGGGTGAAGGAGGTGTCTTTACAGTTCCAGCTAGGGATTCTAGCGGAGCGACAGCTACTGGATGTGGCAGCAACGGCGGCTGCTTGCGGCTATTGTAATCCTCGACGGCTGCTTGCTGCTACTTTCCTCCTCGGTGGCTGCTTGCTGCTGCTGGAGGGGCTAACCTTGGGGGGCTGCTGCTGCCAGTCATTGGTTTTTGTGGGTCTTCAATGCCCATGATGGGCGAGAGGGGGTGGGGAGTGTTTCGATGGGTGAAGAATCTTAGATTATGGATGGAAATGCGGACGAGGAGAAGTCGACGGAGGGGGTAGGGGGTGGGGGGTTCATGCCATGGGGGACCGACGGGTGACTGGGGGATGCGGTTTGGAGGGTTCCTTTTTTGTTGGTTTGACCGCCTTTGAGGGGGTGCATCCCTCTATTTTTTAGTTAATGCTTGGAATTTTATTCATATTGTTACCAATTGGAAAAAGAAAATATCACTAGTACAAAGTTGTATCGTCCAATATCTACAAAAACGGTCCTGGTTTTTGTGGTCCAACCCGGTGGGTCAACGGGTTTTTTTTAATGCCTAAAAATGGGTTTGTAACCCACCCGAACTGCCACACCTTCCGGGTGACGGTTCAACCGGTTGAACCGGCCGGTTCGGTCGGGTTTTAAAACTCTAATATCTGGACCAAATCCAGACCCAAGTCAGTCCCAAATTCGAAACTAGATTTTGTTCGATTAGTGTCTCAATTGAGAACGACTCGATTGAAAAAATTAGATTCGAAACAAAATTTGGACCTATATTTGATAATGAATTTATAAAAAATATTTATGTAATTTCTGTATTATATTTCGTGTTATATAATATTGGGATTGGGATTGGTTCTGGGTCAAAACATCTACCCATAGTGAAAAATGTCCCAAAAGGAACTCGGACCTATATTTGATAATAATGTTATACGAAAAAATTATTATGAGATTACATATTCCTGATAAAATTCTTTAATAAGAAATTAGGTTCGGCTTGATTCCGGCTATATAACAACAAGTCAGAGTCTGTTGTATAATCTTGGCATGTAACAACTGGTTATAGCGTGTTGTATGACTATGGTCTATTACAACATGTAGCTATTACAACATGTCATCACATGTTGTGTGATAATGGTATATTACAATGGGTTAGTTAATGTGGTGTAATGGTGGTCTATTACAACGATTTGTTATGTGTGGATATTACAACAGGTCACAACATGTTGTGTAAATATAATATATAACAACAAGTTGGATTATGTTGTGTGATCTTGGTATATAACAATGAGTTTCAATATGTTGTATTATCGTAGTCTATTACAACATGTACCAAATATAACAAGTGAAGGCATGTTGTGTAATTAATACATATTACAATGGGTCAGTCTGTGTTGTGTAATGATGGCCTATTACAACATGTGACTATTACAACGGGTCATGATATGTTGTGTAATTAACATCTTTTACAACAAGTTTGATTATGTTGTGATACTACAGCCTATTACAACACTTTAGCCCTTGTTGTAGTATCCCCCTATACTACAACGGGTTTGGCATGTTGTAAATGACTTGTGTTGTATAAAATATACAATATACAACACGAAGGCAGACTTGTTGTGTTAAGTATGTTAACTACAACACAATCATCAGAACTTTTGTCTATCTCCCGTTGTAAAAAGCAATTTTTGTAGTAGTGTGGGTTAATCCCAATGTAGTACAGAAAGTACATGTGAGAAAAGTAGTTTTGTCTCTAGTGTAAATGACAAAGAAGTTTTATCCCATATTGCTCACTCCTATATGGCAGCTGTAGCAGCCATGTAGATAGCATGGGTTAAGCCCAATGTAGTACAACAAGTACATGTGAGAAAAGTAGTTTTGTCTCTAGTGTAAATGGCAAAGAAGTTTTTGTAGGGTTTTATGGGAGGCAGAGAAGCAGCGGAAACAAAAAAATTTCTCCCCAAAACCCAGAACAAAAGGAATCGCGTCAACGTCTATACAATAGGAAAGATGGTTTGTGGATGCATACCTTGTCCTGAGGCTTGCTCGGCGACAGTACCTCGCGCCTTACGCGGTCTTCACCTCCGGTCTTGGACGGTGTCTGTGCAGCTCCTGGTCGCACCGAGACTGAAGACTCCTAGTCTCACCGGGACTGTCGGGATTGACAGTTGTCCTACGAGCGATAGAGGTCTCCCGCCTCTACAGTCGTCCACACGGACTGCCTAGAACTCCGATCTCCTTGTCCGACAAGGAATTGGAAGGAGTCACACCCTTCTATCAGCGTACTAGTCACCCACACACTCTCCTGCCACCAGTCGCTTTCTGCAGTTGTCCTTCCCTTGTTGTGCCTCCCTTATCAGGTAGCACTTGCTCGGGATCTCTCGGTTACCAAAACCAGAGAGAACGACAACTTTGCAGAGCAACTGGTTTGCACTAAGTTGTACTTCGAGAAGCCCCCAATACCCCTATATATATAGGAGGGTCATGGGACAGGGTTCTCTATCCCGGGCAATGCGGGACTAAAGCAGGAGTAGAAGGGTTCGAGATTTTCCACAAAACAACCAACTGTGCAACCTGAACCGATCATTTCACAACTGAAACGGTCGGTTGGGGATCTGATCTGGTCGGTTGACACCTCAACCGATCGGTTAGGACCCATGAACCGGTCGGTTCACTTCTGAACCGGTCGGTTCGTGGTCCTGCTCAGTTCCCTATTGACTTTTCTTCTTTTGTTTCAAATTGGTATCAAATACCAATCCTTGTTCCAATCAAATTGGGCAAGTGAAACGAAAAGGAAATTTCTCACCAATCTTACTTTCCCAACTTGCTCGGTTGCAACAGTTGAACCGATCGTTTCAACACTTGAAGCAATCATTCACCCTGTCCATGAGCCGATCGACTCACCACCTGAGCCGATCGGTTCACCAAGCTGAGCCGATTGGTTCATCACATGAGCCGATCGGTTGGGAGTGCAGATTGTGCAGAATCAATCAATCACAGTTTCAATCAATCTGATACTCCAATCAATGTGTCCAACACCTTGAACATTATGACATTGAGCTATCAATTAATTGAGTGTTTAATTGAACTACTAAACTCCTTTAGTAATCAATCTAAACATTGTTTGTGGACAAAACTCCTTTTCCAGGTTAAATCCTATATGTGTGACCCTGTAGGTCCATTTCACGTTGGCAGTGAAAGTGCATAACACTTATGACTTCACAAGAAAAGAGTGGTGCCTAGTCACACATCATTGCTACCCAAGTGAAATAGAAAGTTGGAGAACAACTTTCAATCCTACAATCCGTGAATGGTGTTACAGTGAATGTATAATTCCTTTGTCACTGATATCCTGAATGAACTCGAGGCATGAAACAGTCATCCTGTCAACATTTATTCATTTCCTTGATCTCAGAGCAGACTGGGTGAGATGTGTGTGACATCAATATCACATATGGATTCACACGTGCATGCGCATGCTTTTCTCAATCCTACTCATCAAGTGGCCAAGGACATCAAACTCCCTCAGGAGGGACAAATCCCATATCTATCACTCACCCCTCAAAATCCCCATGTGTCAAAGCCACTCAATCATCACCTTTATAACAACCCATGTTTCAGGATTGCGCTTGATGATGTCAAAGTGTACCCAACGACATGTGTTGAGTGTAGTGATTTCAGGTCTAAGAATCACACTCACCACCATCACTGTGAGAGCTGTGACTACCAAGTCATGGTTCCATGTGTCACTCTCACGGTGGGTCTGTCCGGTACCTTATTCTCTAACAAGTACCTATGTGCTTGGTTTGATATCACTATATCATGACTAATGAGATTCTGTCATCAACCAACACACAATCTAGTCGTCAGTGTTATTGATGTCTATGGTTATTTCCACAATAACAACTGACTATGGACTAAACAAGAATGTATACTCTTAACATCTGTATGATCTCATCGTTTAGGTCCTGAACCTAAAAGCATACATAATTGAGTAAAACAATTCTTTAGACATCTATCATGTTACACCATCATCTCAGAAATAGTTTAAACATATAGATCGGAAATTGCCTTTATTATTATTCAATCATTTACAAAGTATCCCATTACAATCATCATATGACTTGATCTATGGGCATACATACTAACAGACTCCCACTTGCACTTAGAGCCAGTCACCAAGGAACCTCAGTCCTTGTGACCTAGCATGACTATCATGCTTCTACTGAGAAAGGGCCTTAGTCAGTGGATCAGCTATGTTGTCTTTAGTTGGTACTTTGCAAATCTTCACATATCCTCGCTGTACGATCTCTCATATGAGATGGAAGCGCCGCAGTATGTGCTTGGACCACTAATGTGATCTGGGTTCCTTAGCTTGTGTAATAGCTCCATTATTGTCACAATAAAGCTCAATTGCATCACAGCTACTAGGAACTACACCAAGTTCAGAAATGAACTTCCTGATCCACACAACCTCCTTTGCTACATGTGAAGCAGCAATATACTCGGCCTCTGTAGTAGAATCGGCAACTGTTTCTTGCTTGGAACTCTTCCAGCTCACAACTCCATTATTAAGGCAAAACACAAATCCTGACTGCGATCTGTAATCATCTTTATCAGTTTGTAAGCTTGCATCGGTGTAACCCTTTACAACCAGCTCTTCCTCGCCGCCGTAAACAAGAAACTGATCCTTAGTCCTTCACAAGTACTTGAGGATGTTCTTTACGGCTGTCCAGTGAGCATCCCTGGGATCTGACTGGTACATGCTCGTCATGATGAGAGCATACGAGACATCTGGGTGTGTGCACAACATAGCGTACATGATGGATCTGATGGCTGATGCATATGGGATCTCATTCATACGCTCCCTCTCTTCACAAGATTGGGAACATTGAGCTCTAGAGACGATGACTCCATGTAGCATGGGGATGTTGCCTCTCTTTGAGTTCTCCATGCTGAACCGCTTTAGCACTTTGTCAATGTATGTGCTCTGACTTAGTCTGAGAAGCCTTCTAGATCTATCTCTATAGATCTTAATTTCTAGAATGTAGGATGCTTCTCCTAAGTCCTTCATTGAGAAAGTATTCCCAAGCCAAGTCTTTACCTTCTCTAAGGCTAAGACATCATTCCCCATCAAAAGTATGTCATCCACATACAATATGAGGAATGTGGTCGAGCTCCCACTAACCTTCTTGTACACACAAGGTTCATCTTCATTTTGAATAAAGCCAAACATTTTGACTTCCTCATTAAATTGAAGATTCCAACTCCGAGATGCTTGCTTCAATCCATAGATTGAACTTTGTAGCTTACAGACTTTATTGGCATTCTTTGGATCTACAAAACCTTCAGGATGTGTCATGTACACATCCTCATTTATATTCCCGTTAAGGAATGCAGTTTTAACATCTATCTGCCAAATCTCATAGTCATAATAAGCTGTAATAGAAAGCATGATCCTGATGGACTTAATCATGACAACTAGAGAAAAGGTTTCATCATAGTCAACACCTTGAACTTGTCGAAATCCCTTCGCAACCAATCTGCCTTTATAAGTTTGCACATTGCCATCCATGTCAGTCTTCTTCTTGAAGACCCACTTGCACCCTATGGGTTTTACCCCTTCGGGAGGTTCCACCAAAGTCCATACTTTGTTGGAGTACATGGATTCCATCTCGGATCTCATGGCTTCAAGCCATTTCTCAGAATCTGGTCCCTCCATAGCCTCTACGTAGGTAGTTGGATCATCATCTATGATCAACTCTCCACCTTCTTAAGTCACAAGGTATCCAAACCTCTCAGGTTCAAGGTGGGTCCTACTAGATCTACGAGGTCCTTGTGTTACCTGAGGAGACTGAGATTCCACAACACCTTGTGAATCTCCATCTTCCTCTTGTACATCTACCGGTTCTATGTTTTCTCATTGGGCTTGAACCTCTTCAAGCTCTATTTTCCTCCCACTGCTTCCTTTGGAAATAAATTCCTTCTCTAGGAACACAGCTGTCCTGGCAACAAACACTTTGTTGTCGGTAGGGTGGTATAGATAATATCCCCTCGTTTCCTTGGGGTATCCAATAAAATAACATTTATCGGATTTGGGTCCAAGCTTATCAGGAAACATTTTCCTAACAAAAGCCTTACAACCCCAAATCTTCAGAAAAGACAAACTGGGACGCTTCCCGTACCATATCTCATATGGTGTCTTTTGAACCGATTTAGATGGTACACGGTTAAGTATAAATGCGGCGGTTTCAAGAGCATGACCCCAGAAGGAAATCAGAAGATCAGCAAAACTCATCATTGATCACACCATATCCAACAATGTGTGATTCCTTCTTTCAGACACACCGTTATACTGTGGTGTTCCAGGCGGAGTCCATTGTGATACAATACCACAGGCTCGCAGAAGGTCCTCAAACTCCTAGCTTAAGTATTCTCCACCTCGATCGGATCAAAGTGCCTTAATACTTTTACTAAGTTGGTTCTGTACTTCATTCATGAAATCCTTGAACCTTACAAGGGTTTCTGACTTATGCTTCATCAGGTAAACATAGCCATACCTACTGAAATCATCAGTGAAGGTAATGAAGTATTGACGCCCATTTCTGGCATTAGTTCTAAAAGGCCCACATACATCAGTATGTATGAGTCCTAATAGATCACTAGCTCTCTCACCTTTACCTGAAAAGGGAGTCTTAGTCATCTTTCCCAATAAACAAGATTCACATGTCTTTATTGATTCATAATCAAAAGAGTCTAGATAACCATCTTTATGGAGTCTAGAAATGCACTTCTCGTTTATGTGCCCTAGAAGACAATGCCAAAGATATGTTTTGTTTGAGTCGTTGAGTTTTTGCTTTTTGGTGTTTACGTTGTATACACTTGTCTCCAAATCTATCAAGTATAGACCATAAGACATTGGGGCACTGCCATAAAAGATCTCATCTTTAGAAATAGAACATTTTCCATTCTTAATAAGAAATTCAAATCCATCTTTGTCCAAACAAGAGACGGAAATGATATTCCTATTTATGGTAGGTACATAATAGCAGTTCTTCAACTCTATTATTAGCCCACTTGGTAGAGTTAACTCATAGGTTCCTACGGCACTGGCGGCAACCCTTGCCCCATTAGCAACACGTAGTTCAACCTTGCCTTTCCCTAAAGGCCTACTTCTCTTAAGATCCTTCACATTTGAACAAATGTAAGATCCGCATCCGGTATCAAGTACCCATGACGAAGAAGTAGTAGAGTTAATCTCTATCACGTATACACCAGAAGTAGAGATCTCTATCTCTGACTTCTTCTTCCATCATTCCTTCCATCCTCTCCATGTAGAAGAAATTGGTTTTGCGGGAGAACCCTTCTCTCCCTCACCTTTCGTTCCATTGATCTCTATCAATGAACTTTCTTTCTTCTTCACCAACACATTAAGCGTACATAGAGTGGATTCAAAGGCTCTTGGTATATCTGGAATGTGCAGAACACTTCTCACAGTCCTCAACCAGTTATGGAATTTATTCTCAATTAATTTGCCCATTTTAAAAGATGATTCCTTTGCCATTCTATAAGAGAAAATTGCATTTTGTCAAAACTCCTTTTGATTTGATTTGAATAAATTTGACTATAGTTAATTAGGCCTTTAATTAATTACCGCTCCCACTATTTTGACTCAAATTGACAGCCCTCACCATCAATTCGGAAGATTGTAGCGCACAATCTTCTAGTGGGCCAAGATCCTGAAATCCTCTGAGCCATGGACCAACTAGGGCTGTCACCCACAACTCAGATCTCCCAGGTAGGCAACTCTTGCCAATTGCATCATATGCAACTCTTGAAAGATGTCACATGCAACTCCTTGCCATGATCATCTCCATGCCTCAAGGTGCTAGATCCTATCTAGGTCACCTTGTTAAGTCCGACCCAAAGCCAACACGATGAATATGCACCCTGCTAGGGCAGACCCACACATTCACCCTTCATGCTTCCACGAGATAGACGATGCACCACACTAGGGCATGCCCACACTTGGTCGATCAAGCTTTTTATGTGTGTCGCATTTGGAAGGCATCTAAAACTTAATATTTAATGAGGGATTTGGTTTTTATATACATATACATATCCAATCACCACAATATATAGTACATATCATATACATGTTATATCCCACAGAAAACATGTGAAATGATAAAAGAAATGATTATGGCCATCCTATTGTGATTCCTCGAGCCAAGAGGAATCACGGTCATCTAGGTCTACATCACATGCAACCTGTACAAGATGTAATATGTGCCTGCCTTTCTGGGTTTGATCAGCTCATCTCCATGACTGATCAGCTCGCCATCAAGTTGGTTGTTTGGGTGCCACCAGCCGATCGACTGGCGCCTCCAGCCGATCGGTTCACCGGTCGTCGTGCATCTCCTCAGGTCGCCACCCGCTCGTCTCGCTCCTTGAACCGGTCGTCTGGAAAACCAACTGATCGGTTCACGCCTTGAACTGATCGTATCAGGTCATCCATCGTTCTTTGACATAACAAGAAATAAAATCTATCCTATTTACAATTGAATTGTGAAACCCTGAGTTACATTCGGGGGGAGCAAAGGTAGAAAAAGAAATCTCGAATTATTTTGAGTTACATCAGGAATAGGAGAAAGGGAATCGGTGCGCAGACCGAGATGCAAGCAACCACATACAACCACACATAAATATAGGGTTTATAGGCCATAACCATGCTACACATCCACCACAAAACTCATTTAAGGGCGACACATATCGAGTGCATTATATTACATATCATATATGTATATTTGGGATTTGTGGATTGGACATGCATAAAGCCAATTTTATTCGCATCGTATGCAATAAATAAAGGCAACAAACCAAAATCGATCATATCGATAATCCTAAAATATAGAACAGTTGACGTGGCTCTGATACCACTGTAGGGTTTTATGGGAGGTAGAGAAGCAGCGGAAACAAAAAAATTTCTCCCCAAAACCCAAAATAAAAGGAATCGCGTCAACGTCTATACAATAGGAAAGATGGTTTGTGGATGCATACCTTGTCTCGAGGCTTTCTCGGCGACAGTACCTCACGCCTTGCGCGGTCTTCACCTCCGGTCTTGGACAGTGTTTGTGCAGTTCCTAGTCGCACCGAGACTGAAGACTCCTGGTCTCACCGGGACTGTCGGGATTGACATTTGTCCTCCGAGCGACAGAGGTCTCCCGCCTCTGCAGTCGTCCACACGGACTGTCTGGAACTCCGATCTCCTTATCCCACAAGGAATCAGAAGCAGTCACACACTTCTGTCGGCGTACTGGTCGCACACACACTCTCCTACCACCAGTCACTTTTTGCAGTTGTCCTTCCCTTACTGTGCCTCCCTTATCGGGTAGCACTTGCTCGGGCTCTCTCGGTTACCAAAACTAGAGAGAACGACAACTTTGCACAGCAACTGGTTTGCACTAAGTTATACTTCGAGAAGCCCCCAATACCCATATATATATAGGAGGGTCATGGGACAGGGTTCTCTATCCCGGGTAATGCGGGACTAAAGCAGGAGTAGAAGGGTTTGAGATTTTCCACAAAACAACCAACTGCACAACCTGAACCGATCGTTTCACAACTGAAACAGTCGGTTGGGGATATGAGCCGGTCGGTTGACACCTCAATCGATCGGTTGGGACCCATGAACCGGTCGGTTCACTTCTGAACCGGTCGGTTCATGGTCCTGATCAGTTCCCTATTGAATTTTCTTCTTTTGTTTCAAATTGGTATCAAATACCAATCCTTGTTCCAATCAAATTGGGCAAGTGAAACGAAAAGGAAATTTCTCACCAATCTTACTTTCCCAACTTGCTCAGTTGCAACAGTTGAACCGATCATTTCAACACTTGAAGCAATCATTCACCCTGTCCATGAGCCGATCGGTTCACCAAGCTGAGATGATCAGTTCATCACATGAGCCAATCGGTTGGGAGTGCAGATTGTGCAGAATCAATCAATCGCAGTTTCAATCAATCCGATACTCCAATCAATGTGTCCAACACCTTGAACATTATGACATTGAGCTATCAATTAATTGAGTGTTTAATTGAACTACTAAACTCCTTTAGTAATCAATCTAAACATTATTTGTGGACAAAACTCCTTTTCCAGGTTAAATTCTATGTGTGTGACCCTGTAGGTCCATTTCACGTTGGCAGTGAAAGTCCATAACACTTATGACTTCACAAGCAAAGAGTGGTGCCTAGTCACACATCAGTGCTACCCAAGTGAAATAGAAAGTTGGAGAACAACTTTCAATCCTACAATCCATGAATTGTGTTACAGTGAATGTATAATTCCTTTGTCACTGATATCCTGAATGAACTCGAGGCATGGAACAGTCATCCTGTCAACATTCATTCATTTCCTTGATCTCAGAGCAGACTGGGTGAGATGTGTGTGACATCAATATCACATATTGATTCACACGTGCATGCGCATGCTTTTCTCAATCCTACTCATCAAGTGGCCAAGGACATCAAACTCCCTCAGGAGGGACAAATCCCATATCTATCACTCACCCCTCAAAAGCCCCATGTGTCAAAGCCACCCAATCATCACCTTTATAACAACCCATGTTTCAGGACTGCGTTTGATGATGTCAAAGTGTACCCAACGACATGTGTTGAGTGTAGTGATTTCAGGTCTAAGAATCACACTCACCACCATCACTGTGAGAGCTGACTGTGACTACCAAGTCATGGTTTCATGTGTCACTCTCACGGTGGGTCTATCCGGTACCTTGTTCTCTAACAAGTACCTATGTGCTTGGTTTGATATCACTATATCATGACTAATGAGATTCTGTCATCAACCAACACACAATCTAGTCTTCAATGTTATTGATGTCTATGGTTATTTCCACAATAACAACCGACTATGGATTAAACAAGAATGTATACTCTTAACATCCGTATGATCTCATCGTTTAGGTCCTGAACCTAAAAGCATACATCATTGAGTAAAACAATTCTTTAGACATCTATCATGTTACACCATCATCTCAGAAATATTTTAAACATATAGATCGAAAATTGCCTTTATTATTATTCAATCATTTACAAAGTATCCCATTACAATCATCATATGACTTGCTCTATGGGCATACATATCAACAGTTTTATCCCATATTGCTCACTCCTAGAACTTTTGTGGTCCTTATATGTAGGATCATATGGGGCACTAGTATCCAAGGGGTCCTAGGAGGGAGGTATGCTCACCTCCTTGGTGGGTGGGGTTACCACATCACAACGCACGCACGCACGTGCGCGTGCCACGCCACGCTTGGCCTGGCCTGGCCGGGCACGGGCACGGGCTTATGGATTGTGTCTTCTGTCTTCCGTCTTCTTTTTGCACTAGGATACAACTAAGTAATTAATTACTTGTGTAATTAATTGTTTCTTTCCTATTCGGATTTATTAATCCTAACTGGAAAGTGTCTCTTTTGCGGATTTTTCCGCAATATGTACAAGAGCGACCGAGTGTTTGCGTCTTACTGGGAATAGGAATTAGGGAGGTATGTGGCTATATATACGCCTCTGGTCTTTAGGGTTAAACACACAATTTACGAACTTCAGCCTTCGTTTCACATGTGTTTTGAGAGCCCTAATCCAGAGAGCGACTGCCTTCGTTCCCGAGCTGTTTTGTGGAGTTCTTCTTCTGTATGAAGTGCGGCTTTCTCCTTCCCGTCACCGAGATGCAACTGTCAGGTGGAGGTTCCTGCGGTTGTTGTGTTGCTCTGGTGGTGGTGCAACAAGACGACGTCAAGTGCAAGCGAGATGTGTCTGTTCCAGGTTCATGCCAGATCGAGTCTGGGAGAACGGTGCCTGATGCAGCCCTATTTTAGGACTTCATCTTGTGTCTTTTTGCTCTTCAATCACATCTATACCTGTTAGATTGCATGTCATTCCCCCTAATATGCTTATTTGTATAAAATGCACTTATGGACATTATTTGCATGTTTTTCAGGCATTTGGACCATACTTGATGGAAGAGAGAGAGAAGGGGTGATCCTAGGGTTCCTCTGCACTTGGAGAGGCCCAAAGTGAAGTCCGATGCTCCCTCGACCTACCCTTAGTGGCCAAAGATCAATTGAAGCAAAGAAGTCCAAGAAAAGCCAAAGATCCAAGTTAAAGTGCTGATCCAGGACCCAGCACGACCGTGGTACCACAGAACGGCCGTGCTAGATGACTTAGAAATTAACATGCTTAACATCCAAGTGAAGCAGGGAGCACCACGGCCATGCAGAGCACCACGACCGTGCAATGGGAGGACACCACGGCCGTGCACCACAAAATAGCCGTGGCGCAGCAGAGAAAAATGGCCGTGCAGCAGCACCACGACCACATCAACTAGGCCCACCACGGCCGTGCCAGACAGCACGGCCGTGTCACACCACCTCCACCACGGCCGTGTTGACCCACCACGGCCGTGGCCGTTTTGACAAAAACCCTGTAACTGTGCAATTTAATTCCCACGACCGTGCCCCTACACCACGGCCGTGGCCTATCCTACCCACCACGGCCGTGGTACCCCACCACTGCCGTGCTACTCACAGAATCCAACCATTTTTCCACTGCTTTCCCCATTTTGCCCCTAACTTAACCTAGTGCTTCCCCCACACCTATATATACCTAGGTGGCAACTGGGGCACGAGGTTAGCTACCTTCTACCCCTTCCTAGCTCCCTAAATCGCCACCCACTCCATTCCACTCCATATCCACCTTAAATCCACTCCATTTCACCATTTCCACCACATAACCCCCCATATCTAAGCCTTCCATCCACTTCCCACCACCATTTTACACCATTCCATCCAAGAAGAAGGAGGAGGACGACCTTGCAGCTGTTGAAGAGGAGGAGTCTTTCATCTACACCGAGCTCCATGGCTACTTCTTCCTCTATCTCCTCTCTTTTTGTATTTTGCTTTGTTATGAGTAGCTAGGCCCCTTGGGTGGGCTGTTTGGGGGAAAATATGTTACTTTGATACCATGTTGGGGGAAAATGACATGTAAACTTTGTAATTTCATTTGTTAATGATTATATTCTATTTGCATCTCTTTCTCCATGGATTGATTGTTGGTTTGTGTGTGAAATCACTTAGGAATTTAGGCAAATTGCTTATATGTGTGAATTTTGGGATTTGCCCCTAGGTCCAATTCTTGGATCCCTAGGCTGCCTCCCATCTTCCTACATCCTAATCAATCTCCCTAAACCTAAGTGAGGGATCTAAGTAGCCAGATTGGATAATTCTAGTACAATTAGCATGGAGCCTTCTCAAGGCTAGAATGTGGGGGAATTGGGGTCCAAAACCCTAATCTCACCTCCCCATTACTACCCTAGGGCCCTAATGGCCCTAGGAATGCCTAGTCTAGAAACCTAGACTTGATTAGAATCTAATTGAATTGAACCTAATCCCTAACCCAATTGAGCCTCGTAAGGGTAGTGGGTGGTGTTAGAGACTAGTTCCCCTATACACAACCTAGCATATCCATGGCCAATTAGTAGCTTAGGTTAATTCATTAGACTCTAACTTGTTATTTGGTTTGGATAATCTAAATGGAATCATAATGTTCATATGTCACCCCCAACTTAAGTGATAAGTTCATACCCCTAAACAGCCCACACCTCTCTTTATTGCTTAAAACCCTAGTTTTGTGCCTGCTTAGCTTAATTAGTTCTTTCCTTGCTTAGTTAGCTTCTTGCCTTGCTCATGTTAGTTTAGTTCTTTAATTGCATTTCTTTTCTCTTTCTTGTCTTAGCGTAATTTGTCTTTTCATACCTAGCTTAATCCTTTCTTGCTTGTTTAGCCTTAATCTAGTCTAGGGTTAACGTAGATTTCATTCCTGCCTTTAATTGCTTGCTTGTTCATCCTTAGTTAACAATCAAAACAACCTTTAAACCCTTAACCCTAGTCTCCGCAGTAGGAACCTAGCTAAACTAACCTAGCTCTAGCGCCCCCTCTTTTCCCTGTGGATCGACCCTTTATTTGCCACCTTCCTATACTACAACACAATCCTGTGCGCTTGCGGGTGTAGTGTTTTAGTAGACGTAGGTAGCTAGTTTAGGTATATAAATTTTGAAAGCACAAACCCCCATCCACCGTGCATTCCGACCTCGTGGGGCGCATCTATTCAATTGAGTAGTGTGTTAGCACCACTAGCGGAATCGCACCAGTGCCTATCCGCGAGGATTGTCGGGTACTGATTTCTTTAAGTATCACATTCATTTCTCAACAAACTCTCAATGAACCATCTGGTTTGCGAATTCTGACTCCTTTTATTTATGTTCTCCTGGTATGTTGATCTTCGTTTCTAATTTGGATATGTCTGAATTTGTTAATAAACTTACACCTGCTGTTGTTGCATGTAATGACATTAATAATATTAGCAACATGTGACGGGTGCTCCATCCGGCTCCTGGTAGTGGTCGTCCTGGCTGTAGGACCACTGTGCGGAGGCCTGCGCCACTACTGCAGTGGAGGATGGTTGGTCCGTGGGAGAGAAGGCGGAGAACCTCTTGGAGAGAAGGAAGGCCATAGTGAGGCAGAAGCAAGTGGATGTGAGAGCTGCTTGACTGGTGGTTGGTTTGGATAGCCGATTGGGAGTCTGTTTTCTGGGGTGTGAAAGTGTAAAATGGTCCAGAACAAGGCAAGAGGCAATCAATACACTTTGATTAATGGATTGGGAGATATGAGAGAATGGAGAGGGAATGTTGCTGCTTTTATAGAATAGAGGCAGAGGGCCACCGAAGTTGAAGGATGCTGGCTGCCAATGGTAATGGGTGTTGTTGGTGTGGGCGTTAAAAGCTGATGGGATGGGGGAAACTGCGAGCTGAGCCAGCGGAGCCGCCTCGAAGGAAGGATCCAACGAATACGGCCCCACGGCCCACGCCCATCTTTCTAAGTTATCTATAACTTTTCCTTTTTTTCCTTTAATTTTTTTTTGATTGTTTTCTAGGAACACAAACATACTGTTATTCGATTAGATTGATGGAAAACACACTTATATTAATCTTATTGGTGTCTCTCTACTCATTGTATGATTTGAATAGCTTAAAGGTAGGCCAATCAGGCACTGATGCGATGACACATAAAGTTTGTAAGTATAGAATTGCATGTGAAGTAAATCATCATCATCCCCTCCTTTTCCTTTGATATATTTGGTGTGTTTATTAATGACTCGGATTTCTTCTTAGGACACATACATATATCATAGATAAACATTTAATAATGTTATCTTCTAAACCTTCATATTTTATGTTTAGATCATTAGATTTTGCCTTACAAAAAGGATTGACGGCTCAATTTGTAACCAAGGTCTCTGTGAAAGCATTTATTTAAAAAATTATGTTTTATGTGAAAAAAGCTTAGGACATAATAGCCATATCAAAGTAAATTCTTATTTTCAAACAAACAAATAAATGTCATATCCTACTTTGAGAGAACGAAAATCCTTCTTTTTCAAAGTTGTGCTTCGCTACTTGGGTATTACATAGTGGCAGTGCTAACCGTACCCAGTGGATGAACGAATAATGAAAAACATGGAACATATTATAGGTTGCCCTTTTTTTATGATTATGTGCGAGCTGGTTTTTGTCTTTTCTTTCACAGGAATCCCATAAATTTCATTTATTTGTTCAAGTTATATTGCCGGAACTAGTCCCGATATAGTAGTATCCCAAATCAATCGAGTTTCCATTAACCTATTTTTCTATGAACTCCTCACAATTAATATTTATCAAGCAGAATTAATTACATACAATAGTAGTCGTTGCGATGAGTGATACATCCTCACGAATGGGGGCAACAAATACCAGTTGCATTGTAAATGTCGCCATGTTCACCAAACACAAATTGGACCGTGACTGCTTATGGCATGTACCACGCGAGGGGCGTGGTTGTTAGGCCAGTAGCGTTTGCCTTCTCCAAATCTCGATACATAAACCATGAAAATCTGGTTTACTACACGCGCGCATGTTTGTTTATCTTTCTTTCCGAGCACGCCTTCACATGTTTTCTCTACCATCCCATTCTCCGGCCTCCGCCACTCTATTCACCACGCCTTGATCCTTGATCGTTTTCCCTGGAAAGCGGGAGTTTTAGTATGGTAGAAGCAACCTCTCAGCTGGTGCAACTCGGGACATATATTATACATTGGGTCTTAACGTTTGTTTTGATAATATTTTGTTCTATATGACCGAAAGAAAGAAAAAAAAATAATGACAAGTAGATAGGGACAAGAACCTTGGTGATCACAATAAAAAAGGAACCCAATTAGGCGTTGTAACTAGTATAACCTCGTGATCTAGGTCACACCGTATGATAATGATTTAAACGATATGATCTGAATTCTTCGATCTTCTCATTGAGGTATGCAACATAAATCTCTAGCGATTCCCAGATTTTGTTGATTCAAGCGTAGATAACGTATGGATCCCATCTCCGGGGTATAAAATGCCTCGATTGGTGCATGCTTATTATCTATGGTGGACTTATGAAATTTGACATAGTAGGGTATAACAGATTCGTGAGACTGGATTGTCCATAACTAGATCAAAGCATGTGGGCCCGCCTCACTTCTTGCACCTTGCACTAGAAAATCGTCTCTTTCTGAATGCACCTGTGACGTGTTCTTGCCTCTAGTGGTATCCATGTGAGAGCTTAAACTCCTGGATCTCATGTGTAACATTATATTGGATGAAAGTATGACATATCTAAGACGTTGGCCTTCTTTTTTTCCCTTGCCTCTAGTTTTGAGGCCTCCTCAAATTGGAGGCAACAATGCGAGAAATGACCTTGTTGGTTTTCATGATTGTCCTATGTTGGTTGAAACACACCCATTTTTTGGAATCACATATACATGAGTGAAAGCATCAGTCCAATCACATAAGTTATTAAGTCACACACATGCAATACGCTGCAATAACATTGATGATTGCAGGAAAAATATAGGATTAAAAACTCTTATTCTCAAAATAGTCATACTTAAGGAAAACGGATATGGATGTTGTATACATGATTAATCAAATCAAAGACGTAAATACAACTCAGATTTGTCTTATATGTCTCTTATATGTTGCATACATTGTATATTAAGGCATGCTAATATGTTAAAAAAGAATCTTATACACAAAAAATGAAAAAAAATACCTTCATAGATGTGTGGACAACAAATTGGAATGTCAATCCATCCAGATGGCAAACATAAATGAAAACCAAAATACTATACAAAATCTCATGATAGAAGCAACCCTACCAGTACACACTTGGTCCTTGTCCTTGAGATTTGAGTCTCCAGGTTATATTCCTTGGGCTCCTCATCTATTATGTCAAAATTCTAAGGCTAGTCTTTTATCACGAGTTCTTATTTGTAATCTCAATTACCTACCTACTCATAATTTAATGCATGTCATTCATGTGAAACCTTAATTATGATGTTTATACGGTTAATTTGCATATTGAAACCCTAATTGTTGATAATAAAATGCTAATTAGCTTTTGTTAATGTTCTTAAGTTGTTTATAACTAAATGTGACTTAAAATCCTAATTGGTTGAATTTGGAAATTTTTATTATTCATAATGCAGTATATTCTTCGATAGATGCTTTGTGATATGTAATGTGTTGGTTACTTTGTTCCTAGGGATTTGTGGCTAGAAGCCATATCTGACATAACTAGGTGATTTTCTAGGGTTCTAGGGTGTTTGATATCTATCTCACAAGTGTTTTGAATTGGTGAGTGTGATAAATGAGTTTAGAGGCTTTGTTGATGTTACACTAGTGTTGGTTTGTAGTTAGGTACCCTTGGTTAGGTTTGATTGGGTTTAGGATGATTTCTAAACAAATTTGACAATACTCTGACTAGATCATGGCTAAGAGTTGGGTTTCTTTCTAGTGGTCAAACATACATATGAAGGTCTAATAAATTATGGTCGTCTGACCATGGGTCAAGCCCGACCAATAAGCCAAATCAACCTATGAAGGATTAATAATACACACTTATATAAGTGAACTTTAGACATTTTAGTCTATCAATATGCAACACTTCCCCAATTGATTTTCGAGCTTCAATTCTACATACTCTTCCTATTAGAACGGAGTGGTTATTTGGAGGGTGACTATAGGGTTTGGATCCATCTTGACTTGGTGGATCTATTTTGAATGTAATCATTGGTAGTTGATCTTGTTTCATGTTAATTCATGATCATTCCTTATTTACTTCTCTCTTTGGAACCATGTTTAAGGTCATTACATTTAATTTATAATTTGATAAAATTATTCTAATTTTCTCCAACCTCCTTCTTTGGTTAGGTTTGGACTAAGAGAATGTGCTTTTGGTGATATTGGCATAGTTTGTTTTGGTCTTGAGTGATCTTGGGAGGTTTTCATGATATTTTCCCCTATATCCATGCCCATGTGAGTGAATATTGCTCCTCCTACTATTATACACAAACATAAGATGCAATTATGAACAATTTTCTAAGCAAAGGCTAGAGTGGATGAAATTTTTGATGCTTTTGAACATGTAGATCAGTTACCTACTTCATGTAAAACCTTCTATGACTAGTAGGTGATATGTGCAATGGGTTTTGGTTAATTGATATGGATCTAGACTCTAATTTTGAATCACTCTAAATGCCTAATATACCTCCATATTGTGATATACTACATAACTGAAATGAATTTTGATCTATTCTTTTGACTAGTGTGTGTTATTCCTTAATTAACTTAGTTAGACATTAATGATTAAATACATACATTCTTCATCAATATGATGTCTTAGTATATAAATTTCTTACCTTATCCCTAATATCAATACAAAATCCTAACTAGAAAAAGGTAAACTTATATACTTATGTTTTGGTTTATCCTCCAATTATTATAAATTGCCATCAAATGTCTAGATGAGATTATATGATAAGAAATGATTCCCTAAACCTAAGAGTTTGCTCATGATGGTGGTACTAAGTTAGGGATGTTTTGGGTGATAAAGAGGTGGAAGGGTGAAGATAATTGAGGTATATGATGCATACGATGAAGTTTAATTGTTGTTGGGGAGGTACACATACTAGTTATTGGATCCCTTTGTGATGAAGTGGATTTTACCACAATTTTTTTTTCAAATTTACAATTATGCCCTTCAATATTGCTCAATTGACCTTACTTCACCACTCTGATGATAATTGAATGACTTTGACACCCAAACTGAAACTGTGATTCCCCAATTTCATAATGTGTGCCTTGTGACATACAATTTTAGGTCCATTAATGAAGTTACTTAGTTGATTTTATTCATGGATCAAACTTCATCATATGAACGTGAAACTTTTCCTACATGTCTAGGGAAGTTATTTGAAACATTATTCAAAGTTTCATAGTTTTTTCATGTTGCATTTGAGAGTTATGAATCTTGGATTAAAATCATTCAAAAAAAACCCCAAAATCTCTTTTCCTAGTCTAATCAGGTCCTTAGTCGGATCACCAACCCGGATGCATGCGCAGAAGACATCTCCTCCTCCAGGTTGGTGCAGAGAATAAGGAACACTATGGCAATGATTATGAACCGTAGACTCTCCCTCCTCCCAACTTATTGTCGAGCCAAAGTCAATCTGACTTTCTCTCCCCATCTCTCTCTATTTCAAAACTGTCCAAAGGGCGACTTCCTAGGGTCAACGGAGGAGAACCCTCCATGCAACCCTATATCTCAAAACTATTATTTAACCCCTCAAAAACTAAGTGTGATCCCTCTGATCACTATCTCCACCTCCAATTTCACCCGAACAACCCTCTTCTTCACCACCCAGGTCCATCTTCTTTCGCCTGAACTTGAGCATTGTACTCGCACCACCGATCAACCCCTACAAATTCATGGAGCTAGAACAATCAGGGTACCCCTTCAGATATTCTAACACCCATACATGGTGCAACTGAGGCATGGAGAGATCCATCGACAAGTAGCCTCCTCATGCCACCTGCACTGTGTCTAGTGAGAACTATCGGCCACCACAGTGAGGACCTAAGACCACCAAATGAATTCTGAGAGGCTTGTTGAGCTATCTCAACCCAAATATTCCTCTTGCATGTGGTATGGTTCTCCATCCACCTCTCCCTTCTTACACCTAGAACTGACTTTCACCTGCCAATGTCTGCTTACCGTTTTAACCACTGGATGGCTCGCCCCACTCCACAATGATGTTGTAAATTCAACAACAACTAGTACACGTCATATCGCAATGCTCCCCTTTGCCTCACTAGATTCTTCTTCTCAGTGCCTTCTTCTCCTCTGCTCACTGTTACTTCTATGTTGCGAGCGTGAGTGATCAAACAATCACACTTTCAATGTTACTAGTACACCCCTTTTCCGTCACGCTTTTAGTTTTACGGACATGGGCATTTTTGCCCTTTGCCCCTGTCACAGCCTCTCTGAGAAAAGTTATGGCTCACAGGTCAGCGGGAGGATTTGTGAAGTCAGATCCCTCCATTGATCCTTGAATACAAACTGACAATTTCATTTTTTATTTTCCATTTTGTATCTCTAGCCTTTTTCCTATTTGGTGGTATTGTAAAATTCATAAAAATTAGCATGGTTATCAGAAAAATGCCCACAAAATATCAATCTTCTCAGAAAAATTTTAGATTTACAAGAAATCATTACCTTTCCCTATTATAGTAAGATTCAATGATGATATTTAATATGTCTTTCAAATATCTTATTTAGGGTTTCAAATGATGTTATAAAATCTAATCTTGTTTAGGACTTTCTTTCTCCTTGATAAATGGCCACATCACATTTATGCTAGACTCTGATCTTGTTTTAACAGTATATCTCACTCAATCATTATTAAATCCTAATATTGCTTATTATACCATGTAAATGATTAATTGTCTAGTGATTATTAATCTTTGATTATTGGAAAATTGATAATCATCCTTGATCTCTATACTCATAGTAACTATAGGGATTGTTGTGACCCCAAATTATCTTGATCATTTATTTATTACCTAGATTCATCATAATCTTGATTTATGGAAATAGTTTACATAGGGACAATTAGGGTTTACCATAATTTTCTAAAAAAACCTATGTGGATCATTCATCATTGTTCATACTACATATTGTTATTGATGATGGAATTTTGAAATAATATGATGAATGATCACCTTAGGTAAAAATAGGAATTAAAAACCCTAATCATGAAATGATGACATATAGCTTGTAGTTTTCCAAGATATTGACAAAGTGGTTTATATCTTCCAATCTAGGATCCGATCTAAACTCTTGGACCAATATTGGATATTGCTAATACTCTGTTTTGACTTCAAGATGTACACTTTTATATTATTTCCTTCTTGAACAAACTAGTTGTACTAAATGATACTTGTATGTACTCACTTGATGGTATACTTGGTTATGTGTTTGTTAGATCTACAACGTTCCCTACTGAGTAATCTTTTGTTTTGTATATATATTCTTGGAAATCCTTGAACATAAATTTATACACCCCCTATGACTGCCCCATCTTGATAATGCTTGTGATAATCATTTTTATATTGGGTACAAGCGACCTCCTCATATCAGAGGGTGGAACTTGTACAAAATGGTGACCTCCTCCATCTTTTTAGGGTGACGAAGCCATATATATGCTTGTTGATTTTAACACAATGGGTAAATTCATAATAAAATTGAATTTCTCAAAATAAAGATGAGTTTGAATATCGCATTGATTATTTCAATATAAGTCCTACTAAGTATACTTTTTGATAGAAAAAGTTTTAAAATGTTCCACGTTGTTAAAAAAAGCATACCAACATTTTGCATTGATTGCATCACGGTTTTCTTATTTTAGTAAATTGAAGACTTGAAGACAATGATACTTGTTGAACGTGTATTTACTCTTTAATATCTGTCAGGATAAAGAATGCTCATCACATGGAATTATATGTAGAGAGGATGTAATATCTAGTTTGTAAAATTCTTATATTGTTATTTGTTTTCATTTTTCCTATGAGCCCTGATGTAATAAACCTTGTGGTTCAATCTCAATAAAATGGAATATTATTTCTTTTTGCATAAATGTGTGTGTGATTTTTGGGTCACTCAAATATGGGCGTCTAATCTCCTTAACACTGCCTACCCGGGTAGTGGGATTGGGATTAGGGTAAGAATGATTCTATCACAGTTGGTATTAGAGCCACCACACACTTCTTATGTATTAATGAAATAATATTTTTAATATCTAAACCAAGGAAAAACTCTAAAGTCTATGTTGAAATTGAGGTGTCTAGAAAGAGCACAAGGAGTTCTGACAGTAATTCCTCCTATCTGTGTAGCTATGGTGGCTGAGGTCCCCTTTCTCCACCCGGCCTTAGTAGATCCAGAAATGGACTAAAGGAATTTCCTAAAACCCCAGAGAATCTTCTAGCATCTGACCTCTTCTTTGAGGACTACCCTAAGCCACACAAGTAGATGATGATTAGTTTGTCTTCTCATCTTCACATGTGGTTGTTCTCTCACCACTACTTACCACATAATTTCTTGATTATGGGTAGCTCATAAATGAGGGGAACTAAAATTCTTTTGAAATCATGAAAGATGATTAAGATAATGTTTCCATGATTCGATCTTAAGGTAGAAAACTCTATTTTGATCAATGAAATAAATCTTGAAATCAAGTAACCATGCATGACCTCTCATTATCATGTAAACTTAATCTCACTGAAACTAGACTAAATGCTTCTTGTGCTTTAGGTAAATGATATTAATCATGGTATGGTGAAATAAGGAAGTTTTATACCTTATACCTCATGTTTGATGAGCTCCCTATTTGATTAAGTCCATGCTGCCCTATTGTTGATTAAATCTCAAATATAGCTAAGAAAACTTTTTCCTATTTGATACATACAATGCCCATGCCACAAAATGGTTATGCATTAGGACTCTTAAAATTATGTTGTGAGCCTTTGACATGAAAGACATTTTTCCTATTGATTACTGTGCCCTTTTGTAATCTCGATTATGAATGATATGATGGACATGGATCTCAATCTTGCAACACTATGATGTGATTCTTTGAGTGCCCAATTCATGTAATGAACCAAAACTTAGAATCTTATTCTATTCCATGATTAGAAATCTAGTAAGATTAGTTTCTTAGATTTGACCAAACAAGGATAAAAAATTAAAATACAGTTACATAATGACTTAATTATGTGCCTACATGTAAATAAATTTATGATATATGTTACATATATTTTCTTTACTAACATAATGGCTAAATAAAAATGAATAATATGCTTAAGTATAAAAATTCATAATTCCATGTCCATAAATAATATAATGTCCTATAATGTGAATAAATATGGAATTAGTGGACTAAATATGTAAAATAAGTAAAATTAGAATTTTGTGCGTAATAATAATATATAACTCCTTTTGTAACAATATGAAATTATCAGGATTCAATTAAGTGAGTGTTGATAGTAAATATATATTATATTGATAAATATAATGGTAATGAGTTAAAAAGTCCTAAGGGTATTATAGTTCATAAAAATAAGTCTCAAAATCCAAATCTATTGTGTAAATCATGTTCCTAGGGTCCCAATTCGCTTGGGTGCCATGTTTCATAATATTTGAACAATAATAACTATCCTAATTTTGTTTAGAGAAAAAATATGGTAAAAGGACAAAAATATAAAATAAATAATTAAATGTCTTCAAAAGTGGAAATAAACCCCAAATTCATAATACACATAAAAAATTAGTCTATGTGTGAATTTTCATATTAATTGAACAATCTTATCTATCCAAATTCTATTTAAGAGAGAGAATGTAACTTAAAGTAAAAAATATTAAATTAATTATTAAAAAAATATAATATATTAAAAAATATAATATATTAAAAATATAATATATTAAATAAATAGTACAAACCAACTTGTATTACTTATATATATAATTTAGATGAGTTTGTAATAATAAACTTGTGGTATAACATTAAGGAAAACAAATTGGTACATGCATGTTAAATCTATGAAAAAATTTATCATGGTAGAAAATCTTAAAGATGTATTTATTTTCTAAATATAATGGGACCGAGGTAATTGCAACAAGTGTGAATAAAAGAGATACTTTAATAAATTAAAAAATATTAAAGAACTAATTCTCTCTATTTTATGTTTGAAAGAAATAAATATGAAAACAATCACGTTTACATATCATAAACGAAATATTTTTTTAACTCGATTATATATTTATTTGGAAACAAATAAAAATTCCCAATTTTATATAATAAATTAGTTAGCTCAAATAAGAAATAATAGTAATATTGACGAAATGATTTCCTTAGTAAAACTCACTATTACCTCCTAAAATCATTAACAACAAGGAAATAAAAGGAAAATGATCCAGTGGATAATGTTTACACCCTTTTGATTTGAAATTCATGTGTCTATAATAACTAGTCTTGGATATATATAAATTTATTAGCACCTATCTCCTCTGCAAATAATTAACGTAAAATATAGAAACAATTATATGGTTGCCTCAATTTTGGAATTTTGGATCTAACTTAATATTAATTGAATAGATGCCTTTTATTTAAAATAAATTTTTATACATATTTTTCATGACTCTAACATGATAAGAGAAAATTGGGAGAAATCCATTTCATAATGGAATGAAGAAGTGTATATTAGAGGTTGATAAATGCAATAATAGAAAAGCAATTCAATAAATATATCCTACACAATTGTTCATTAACTTATTATATATTGAGAAAATAATTGCACAATGAGATATTTAGAAGTCCCTCTATTGTAAATGTAATAGTCAGTATGTGATGAATTCATTAAAGAAGGGTAAAAATATGATAAAATATATACATAAATAAATGAAAGGGAAATGACATTTTTATGTTATTCTTTTCTATCATTTTTAAAGAATGCTTCACTATTCTCCTTTTACAATATATGTTGCATATTTTCCCTAATAAACAAAAACATATAAGTTTTTTTCTACCCAAGACAAATAGTTCTATATATAGACCCCTCCCCATGGCCTTCACACACATAGAAATCACTTAACCAATAGGACATTACTCTTAACCTTCTCCCTTATCCCCCTATTCAAGTCTCTTGGATGAGGCGTAAAATAGTTGTAGTCTCATGGTGATATTTTATCAACCATCAGTGTTACAAACCTTGAAACCATTTTTAACCCTGAATTGGATCTAAGATTTATATTTTGACAAGTTGACAAACTTCTTGATGTATCTTGCATCCTCCATGAGTTATATTGAGCAATTACTTTCTTTACTCCCTCTCTTGAGCCTCTTTCAAGTATTTTTGTGATGAATATTCTCTTTCTTTACTTAAAGACCTATTTGGGTGTAATCTTAATGACTTTGAACTCTTGATCTATGTTGGATGACACAATTTTACCGTACGTATAACGCAAGTGCACACGTCAGAGTAATATAGGCCTTGTGAGGCCCGAGTCGAACACAGGGACACTGAACTGTCGATAGACTACTGACTAACTACTCGCGATCAGCTAGACCTATTAACAGGTTTTGAGAATTGATTGAAAAATAAAATAAAAAGAAAAAGAAAACAAAGCAATCGATCAAATGTTTAGTTTAATCAAATTAGATGGAAATCTTTAGGATTGTGGTTTCACCACAGGTTCTTGTTGTATTTATTCCTATATAGTTAATCAAATTCGTCTCTCATTCTGGGTAGTGGCATGTAGTCAAAATTGTTCACTGTCGTGATACAATTCACTACCTAAATCTAGTTCGGTTCCACGGTCGTAGTAACCTATACCCTAAACTAGGTGCATGAAGACCAAACTCTGGGTTTCCACCATTAACCGTACATCACCTTGTTCAAGAGATTTATTAATTAGTGTGAATTTCGTCTCTTTTCAACCGGTAATTCTTCTTTCAAATAAATTAAAGGCATTGGATTATCATTAAGGTGATCAATCATAATGATATAATGGAGAAAATGAAATCATACCACGGATTTAAGAGACAAAATATGAATTACTATGATAAAAATGTCATACAATGATTACCCGGGCTACTCCCGGTCCTAAAGACAAAGGGGATTAGCCCTGCATGTTCATCTCAATGAAAGACATGGTAGAAGAAAGGAAAAATATAGATAAAACATGGATGAAAGTAATGTAAACCCCTGAACGGAGAAGATCCAAGTGTTCCTTGATGTAGAATGTGCGATCTACAGCCTTCCGGCGGTGGAAATCGTCTTCTGCGGCTCTCGGAACAATCAGGGCATGATTATGGGCTCCGTTCTCTTCTCCACACCTCCTCGGAACTTGTGCAGTGGATAATGACGTGATCATCTGCTTAGGGCCGCCGTCATTAGGTATATGGACCACTTTTGGTCGCCAAAAGATCACCACCGTCCGATCAAGATCGATCTGAGACAAAACATATCCGGACGGTGTCGATACCATCGATGCGGGTCGATGGTATCGACCCACCATGGTATCAGCAAGTTCTCTTCTCTTCTTTGACGTTCCGCCTGATGCAGACTCAATACCATCGACGCGGGTCGATGGTATCGACACCTTTAAGCGTCAATTTTGTCACCATTCTGTCACTGAAGCTGGGCATTATGGATTGTATCGACAGGTTGATTGCTGGCTCACTTAAGGTATCTCGATACTATCGACTTCAGTGTCGATAGTATCGACTCATCTTGGCTTCTTGCGGCTGTCTCCCTGTGACTGTGTCGATAGTATCGACGCAGGTCGATGGTATCGACAGATGTGTATACTCGTTTTTCCTAAAATTCCAAGATAAAGCCAAATCAGCTATGCTAAAACATGTCAATATGATCATTTATAATCAAAAAGATAAAATATGAGAGATTTGATACAAAATGAGATTATAGACTATATCGAATGAATCATGCAATACTAACCACAAAAGTGACCAATAAACACATAAAACACATGTACAACAAGTCTATAAAAGCGACTCAAAATCATCGCATCACTGGACTCTTACTTATATCTTGTTCATATTAATCCTTGTAAAATTCTAATTTTTAAGTTGTGAATTTTTGTGATCCTGTGAAGCATCTTATTGTGGAAATGATTATATATTGGTTTATGGGTCTTATGACTCCACATTATAAATGTTGAATGTCCCTGTTATTTCATATTGGCAAGACTTCTTCTTGCCTTTATTGTTCTTGTGTGTGCAAATATACCAATTTTATTTGTTTTAGTAGTACATATGTACCTCCATAATAATTGGGCGTGCATATTCCGTCCCAAGTGTGCATATTTTGCTCATATATTTACAGGGGTGCATGTATTCTACCCAGGGTGCGTAATTCTGACTCAAAATATTTTAGGCTTGAGTTTTGTGGGTCTCATCCATAGATAAATAAAATTGGTCTAATTGTTTCACATGCATCAAATTTTATATGCTAATATTGTTACATGGCAAGAAATCTTCTTTTAATCATATTATTTTTTAAAAATTCCTCATCTATGACTTGCTTATCATCATTTTAAAATTTATACTCTTTTGATACCCGCTTGGGTGGTTATTTCCTCTTCTATGAGAAGCCTTATTACATTTCATATCTTTTATTTCATAATGTTACTCAATCCCCAATTTAGTATCCACATACCATCATTTATGTTGATGCATCTACTTTTCTCCTTTTTGGGGTATGCTTCCAACCCTAGGTGTAGATCAAGGTAAGACCATGCAAGGGAGTCGTCTCATCCACCTGGTTGGTGCAATGGAGAAGGTGCACAATGATGTGGATTTCGAACCTCAAACTCTCCTAGCTCCCAATTTGTTGTCGAGTTAAAATCAGTCCTTTAGATCTGACTTCCTCTCTTCTACCCAACAAGCCCTAAATGACTCCTCATCTCTCTCTATTTTAAAAATGCCCAAAGGTGACTGACAAGGCTCGATGGAGAAGAACCCTTCATGCAACCATAGACCTCAAAACTCTTATTTAACCCCTTGAAAACCAAGTGTGATCCCTTTGATCCCTAGTTTCACCTCCAATTTAACCCGCACTACTCTCTTCTTCGCCACCCAACTCCATATTTTTTCACCTGAATATAAGCATTATGCTCGCACCACCGACCAACCACTTCAAATTCATGGAGTTGACACCATCAGGATACCCCTGTGGATCTTCTCATGCCCTCTCAAGGCGTAGCTGATGCTTGAAGATATCCATTAACAAGCAACCTCCTTGTGCCACCTGCACTGTGTCCGACAAGCAATTTCGGGCACTGTCACGAGGAGCTAAGACCATCGAATGACTTCCCAGAAGCTTGCTAAGCTATCTTGAGCCCAAGATCCCTCGTGTGAGGTATGCTTCTCCATCCACTCTCCCTTTTTACACCTAAAATTGGCTTTTTCCACCCACTGTGGGTTCACCGTTTTAGCCAATGGATGGCTCGCCCACTCCACAATGATGTTGTTAATTGAACAACAACTAGCTAGTATGCGCCGTCTTGCAAAGATCCCTTTTACCTCAGTAACTTCATACCCTCGGTTCCTTCATCTCATTTACTCACTATTACTGCTATGGCACAAATGTGAGTGATCAAACAATACACTCTCAACATTACTGATATGCCCCTTTTTTATCACACTTTTAATTTTATGGACATGTGCATATTTCCCTTTCACCCCTTTCACACCCTCTCTGAGCCAAGCTATGGCATGGGGGTTAGCGGGAGGATATATGAAGTCAGATCCCTCCCTTGATCCACAAAGCCAAGTTGGGACTTCTCTTTTATATTTTTTTGTATTCTAGGTTTTTTCTTATTGACTGATATTGTAAAATTGATAAAAAAATAGCACAACCATCAGAAAAATGCCCACAACATATCGATATTCTCAGAGATAGTCGACATTAACATGAAATCATTACCTTCCTGTGTTCTACTAATATTTGATGACGATACTTAATATCTCTTTCAAGTATCTTATTTAGGGTTTCAAATGATGTAATAAGCCCTAATCTTCATCAAAACGTGATTTTTCCTTGATAAATGACCACATCACATTTATGTTAGACTCTGATCATGTTTTAACATTAGATCTCACTCAATGATTATTAGGTCCTTTAATTGCTAATCATACCATGTACATGATTAATTGTCTAGTAATTGTTAAACCTTGATTATTGGAAAATTTGTAATCATCCCCGATCTTTAATACTCATTGTAACTCTAGGGTCCGTTGTGACCTTAAATGATCTTGATCATTTATTTATGACCTAGATAGATAACAATCTTGATTTATGACAATAATGTACATATGGACAATTAGGGTTTACTATAATTTCCTAAAAGACCTAGGTGGATCATTCATCCTTGTTCATTCAAGATACTAACACTGATGATGGAATTTCAAAATAATATGATGAACAATCACCTTAAGGAATTAGGAATTAAGAACCCTAATCATGATATAATGAAACATGACTTGTATTTTTCCAAAATCTTGACAAATGGTTTATATCTTGCAATCTAGGATATGATCTAAACTCTTGGATGAATATTGGATATTGCTAATACTTTGTTTTGACTCCAAGAGTTATACTTTATATTATTTCCTCCTTGAATGAACTAGTGGCACTGAATGATACTTGTATGTATTCTCTTGATTGTATACTTGGCTATGTATTTGTTTGAGCTAAAACGTTTCCTATCGAGTATCTTTTGATTCATATATGTATTCTTGGAAATCCTTGAACATAAATGATATTGCCCCTTATGACTGCCTGATATTGATAATGCTTGTGATAATGGGATTGATATTGGGTACAAGTGGCCTTCTCATATTTGAGGGCGAGACTTATACAAAATGGTGACGTCCCTCATCTTGTTGGGGCGATGGAGCCACGAATATATGCTTATTGATTTCAACATAATGGAGAAATTCATAATAAAAATTGAATTGCTCGTAATAAGGATGAGTTTGATTAACACAATGATTATTTCAATATAAGTTCTGTCAAGTAACTATTTTGATATTATATGTTTTAGACTGTCCACATTATTTTTACAAATCATGCCAATGCTTTGCATTTATTGTGTCATGATTTTCTTGATTTAGAAAATTGAAGACTTGAAGACAATGATACTTGTTGAACTCGTATTTACTCTGCTGATATATGTCAGGATAAACCTTATGGTTTATCTAGTTTGTAGTCTTCTTATCTTGTTATTTCTTTTCATGTTACCTACGATCCCTGTGTAATAAACCTTATGGTTCGATTTTAATAAAAAAAATATTATTTCTTTTTGCATAAATGTTTGTGTGAATTTCCGGGCACTCTAACCCCCTTAATACTGCCTACTCAGGTAGTGGAATTGGGATTAGGGCGAGACCCGTTCCGTGACACCCTTACCATTTTCCCAAATTGGGAAGGAGTAATTGTGAAAGATGAGTTTTAGGGCATTTAAATCCTTTACGTGGTTGTCGTTGAGTAGGACACATGAAGGCGTTTTCAACATTTCCTCAGGCACGAGTCGGTTACATATCGAAGGAGAATGCTATGATGTTTTTCTATGAATACGACCATCGTCGACAAAATAGAAGCATGTGGGTTGTATATTTTGCACTAATTTGATTCAAGAACTCTAGAAGTATCATTATTGTCTTATCTAGCATTCTGAAGCTCTATTTTATTTGAAAATTATCCATGGCAATATTTTCTGATCAATTACCTTCTAAAATACCAACTCCTCTAACTGTACTCCCGATGAGGCTAATTTAATATCTCATATATATATATATATATATATATAAAGCAACATATCTTGATTGATTAATATTATTAATTGATTTCAAAGTCATTAGTTTTCAAATCGAGAGTACTTGATTCGTGCAAGATCTATTCAATATAGCAAGACTCATATAGTTTGCATTATTCAAAACTATGCCACAATGGTTCAAGGATGCAAGTTGAGAGACCAGATTGCAAATATTTTCTAAATGATGAGAAATATTTCATTTAGGCATAAAAGATCATATGATGGGGACTAAGTAGTGTTAGGATGACTTATAATTTTATAAAATAATAGAATGTAATATGAAATAAGGAAAACATTTGTAAATGAACTTAATTGAGTTATGCATGATATTTTGAATCAAATTTTCAGTATGTAACAACATATGTTAACCTAGTTTATATTAGGACAATATTAAACAACTCACATATGGCTTGAACCAGAATCTACCATTAAATGCACTACAATGTGATGGTATTTTAAGATTTTTTTTTCAGATATTAGACTTTGTAAAGGACTGTTATTAAATCTTCGGCCGTTTAATAAAATCTAATATTAACAGCCACACTTGTAGAGTGATGTGCTTAGTGTGGTGAGGGGTTGGCGTTGGTCCCCTTTTGCTTGCCTTGAAGTTGAGCCCAACCTTTATGTACAGTGCGACAGATGGAATTACCTTTATGTACAGTGCGACAGATGGAATTATGTTCAAGAATACTAAAGGAGGGTATGAATACAACACAAAAGCGCACACGTATTTCGCGCCAATCGAATTGGAAATATATGGGATAAAATACATTTATGGATTGTATCCAAGCATTAGCTTACTTATCCATCACACAAGTCACAGTCATATACACGGCTGTCATTTGTTCGAATATGATATTTGTTCGAATACGTCTTTTCATTGGTCTTCGTACATGGACAAACATAAGACCAGTATCCCATTAGATACAGGTATTTGGTGTTCTGTCAAACAGAGTTAATTCAGTTAACAGTTAATCTGCAGACTTGTACCATCTCGGAGGAAAAGTCACATGTACCTGGCGCTTGATCCTGCTATATGATATTATAATGCATTCTATTGGGTTTAGCTTCATATTTTGCTTGACCTGAGGACGTCAAAGAAGCAATGATGTTGATTCTGCTCCAGCCCAATAATCAGATGTCTGTGGTTTGAGAACGAAACAGATGCCAGGGTACTGAAACAATGTGATTTTGGTACAACAATCAGTCTCTGGTTAGTAGATCTAATTCATGCTTGGCAGAAGCCAATTTGTTTTATTTATTTCCTTTCTTCTCTCCAGCTTGAATATCATCATTTGCTCTAGTTGGCAAAAGTGGAGCAAAGATGAAGCAGTAACTGTTTATTTAGGGACAACAAGTGGAGTTCTCAAGCCATGATCTGTTTTAACCAAAAGTACTGAGGTGGTGGATTAAGTGAACAAGCTTTTGCCTTTTGGCCCTTCATCTAGATAGTAAAACAGGGTTGTAGACAATACAAGACTATCATATAGCTATAGTAATATATGATAATGACTATCATACAGCATAAATATATGAGCAGCTTCTCTGTACAAGTTCCGTTGTGTCAGGTGGGATCAGGCTAATAGCTTTGAATCGGAGCCTGCAACGCCGCACCGTAGTTGTTCAGAGTGGCGTTCCTGACACGATCGATCAGTAACTCTATCAGGGTGAGAAGACATCAGGATTGACGCTGCCGTCGATCCACCTGTTCCTGGATTCGCTGGCTGCAGCAGCCTCGTCGGACAGGAAGGCGAGATGCGTCCGCACGGCCTCTCGGATCTGGATTGCGCGCTTGTGGTGGCGGATGCGGCGGAGCACGGCCTCCTTGGACGGGGCCGGCGCCGAGGATTCCGGTGCGACGGGCTTGATGTGGAGGCAGCAGGTGACGGGCGCTCCGTCCGGCCCCTGGTGGTGGTCGTCTTCCTGGCTGTAGGACCACTGCGCGGAAGCCTGCGCCACTGCTGCACTGGAGGATGGTTGGTCAGCGAGAGAGAAGGCCGGGAACTTCTTTGAGAGGAGGAAGGCCATAATGAGGCAGAAACAAGTGGGTGTTGAGAGCTGCTTGACTGGTGGTTGGTTTGGTTTAAGGAGTGGGGGATGTTTTTCTTGGGGGTGAAACAGGTAGAGGAAAGCAAGAAGGAAGCGATTAAGCTGCTATGCTTTGATGAATGGAGATATGAGAGGAGAACGAATAGAGAATGATGCTGTATTTATAGAGGAAGAGGTCCAACCAGGGTGAAGGATGCCGGTGGTGGTGGTAATGGGAGTTGAGTTGTTGGTGTGCGCGTTGAAAGCTGACGGCAGAGGTGAAAACCACGAGCTGAGCCAGCCGAGCCGCCTCGAAGGAAGGAGCCAAACTAACAGGACCCCACACCCCTCTTTCCATATATCGACGGGTTTCCTTTTTTTTTTTTTTCGTTACTCGTTTTCCTTCCAATCTTATTTTTGTAATAAACAAAAGAAATATCCTTCTCAGCTGCTCCGATATTTAGACGTATAGATCATACCCAGTGGATGAGCGGCTGATGGGAACCTTAAATATACCATGGGCATCCTGCTTGAAAACAAACAAACGTTTTTTTTTCCTATATTGTTTTTTCACAAGTATTTAATTAATTTTTTATTTTTCTTTGAGTGATATGTTTGAATTAGTCCTACAAAATTAAAAATCTCAAATCAAACGAGGTTTCTATCTTTTTTTTTTTTATTCGTGAACACCACATGCTATGTATTTACCAAACAGAACATTGTTAATAGTGGCATTACATATTGTCGCTAGATTTACCAAATATGAACTGCACTGTGAGCGAGGAGTGTAGTTGTCAGGCAACTAACCAATCACACGCAGAACATTTTAACCTTATCCAAACCAATGCCTATTGGCACACATGCCTGCCTGCTCTCATGTTTGCATTGCAAATTTTCATGCAGGTCCTCGCCAACGCCAGCCCACTTGATCTCCACAGCTACAGCCAAGCGCGTAGGCGTTATTTTCTCTATTATACCACCCTTATACTTGACAGACCTTTGACATCTTATGTAGTGAGGCTCGAGGCTGGTGCAGCTCTTTGGTTCCAATTTCAAAGGAGAACACATTGGGAGTCATCACTAGTGTATATATATATATATATATATATATATATATATATATATATATATATATATATATATATATATATATATATATATATATATATATATATATATATATATATTCTAGTACAGGGAGCACCCAAACAAGAAGAGAAAACGAGCACATGAACTTCAGCCCAATTACTCGGCACCACGTAGAACTAAAAGAGAATGTGCCTATCCAGCACCCCTAAACCTCTCATCCGGTAGTCATATCTCCTATACCATACAATTTACTACTTTCATATAGGGTTGTCAAATAAAATCAATTGTGATCATATTCATTTGTAATCATAATGCTAAAATCGTGAATCAGGCATCGCTCTGTGTATACCGTTAAAATATCTCTTGTATATATATCTCATGTATACGTAGTTACACTTCTGACCGAGTCATCCAGATCACAAGCACCTGTAAAGCCACACTTGCGCTATAGGCGCCACTACTTGTATTCTGTTAGTGATCCTACAATATAGGATTAGAGTTGTTATAGGCGCCACTACCTGTATTCTATTAGTGATCCTACAATATAGGATTAGAGTTGTTATGCTAGTCGTATCGCCTGCATCGTGTTGAGTGTGGGTTCAAATAATCAATCTCCTTTACCTTAGATTTCTATATGGTATCAGAGCCTTGCTCTTAAACCAAGAAAGCCTCAAGCATCATGTCGTCAACATCAGCCAGTTCTTGCAGCCTCAGTTCCAGCATGATGTCCTCTATCAGTCTTCTACCCACACCCACCTTTGCTCATCTCATTACCCTTAAATTGACTGAAGACAACTACTTATTATGGAAGGCGCAATTCCTTCCACGTCTCTGAGGTCAGAATCTGCTCGGATATATTGATGGATCCATTGTGTGTCCATCCGACATGATTACATAGACTGTAGAAGGTGATGCATCTCAAGTCATCAATCTAAAATACTTGAAATAGATTCAGCATGATCACATTGTGCTAGGTGCGCTTTTGGCCTCCCTCTTTGAAGGTGTCCTTGGGCGAGTACTCTCTTACAAAATAGCCCATCAAGCTTGGGAGGCATTAGAGTAGATGTTCTCTTCCGACTCAAGGGCCAGAATCATGCAAATTTGAGTCCAATTGGGCAATACCAAGAAAAATGATGTGTAAATTGCACAATATTACAACAAGGTGAAGAAGCTCTCAGACACAATGGCTTCCGTCGGGAAGAAGTTGGAAGATGATGAAATCATCTCATATATGTTGGTCAGGTCAGATCTGAATATGATTCACTTGTAACATCCATCACCATGCGTGATGAGCCGGTGACTCTCACCGATCTCTATGCTCATATGCTAAACTTCAAAATGAGGAAAGAGAAGTAATGTAACACCCCTCCAAGTACATACATGACAATGGAAGCAAACCCTATGTTGTCCATAACATGGGTCACTTGGCTTGGAGGAACATTATAAAACATGATATACAATAGAAACAAGATAAATGAAACACCATGCATTATCATATAAATTGATTCATACATTATTCCTTGAAAGATAAAACTAATAACATCAACTATCTAATTCTTGAACTAAAATCTAATACATAAAAGGTAAGCGAAAACTAGGGCACAAAATTTCTTTGAACACTTGATACTGAATCTTCTAAGGTGTAGATGGAACCCAACCAAGCTAACTCATGGGATCTTGTACTTTGAAACACTTACTTCAAGTACATTTGCTCCTTAATCTAGGGACATCTTGTCCCACGACCATACAAAAACAAAGACACACATCAGTAAGCGTCACTATACATTGTATAAGAATTAAAAATAAGCATACATACTTGACTTGAAAGAAATTTTTTGACATGTATTTGACTTGAGAATTCTTCATTACATGATTCTTATAACATGAAGAATTAAACAATTAATATATTAATCTCTCTATGATGCCCACTTAAGAGCACATGATTGCTAGGAAATCCCATAATTGGCATGAATGCCCATGATTTGGCCAAAAGGTCCATAATTGGAACGAATGCCCATAACGACCCCTTAAGGTCCATGATTCGAGAAGCATATAAAAATGATTCAATTCCATTAAACTTAACATTAACATTTCCATAAACATGAATTAAACCTTGAATTTTAATCGTTAACATGATGGGATTTCTCCCTCTTGGAACTTGAACTTTAAATCCATTAATCTTTGATCATTAGTCATAATTTCTAATCTTAATGAGCATGATAATCATAAGACATATGATATAGAAACCATCAATCAATTTATATATGATCATGATTGGAGCAATGCAATTGAAATTGAAAGCATAATCCATAAATCATACATAGCATACAATTCAACCAAAATACATATGCATAGTGGCATGACCTGCTTACCTTGGTTCAAAGTAGATTCTAAGTTGGTATTTTTTATCTTGAGTCAAATCCTAGGTCAAAACTTCTCTTGTCTTATTAGGCTCTAAGCATCTGTACATAATTGTTAAACATCATTATTCAATACCTTGTATTGATCCTAGGTTGAATTAGGGTTTGAGTGCAGTAGGGTTAGTATCCCTGATAAAAAACATTGATTTATGAAAACTTGCTTGTATTAGATCACATTAATCATATGTGGTACATAATTAGGGTTTCATGAGCCAGATTAGGGTTTCTAACAAAACATCATAATAGGAAGGTAAATAATGGTGTGAAAACCTTAAAATCAGATTCCACTTGAAAAATGCTTTTCAAAACATATTTTTCTCATTTTTCTAAGCATACAATGATCTACTATGAATTTTAGAATACCGGCCAATGAGAAATCAAGGAAATGCCACACATGCGACCTCTTTATCAACTAGGATGTCAGGTCCAACTGATGTGGTCCAATAACAGACGGTCGTGCAAGCTAGGGGGTTTCGACCCAGCGGGTCAGCGGTCAAAGGATGCAAGGCGAGTAAAACCCCAAAAATGCCTTTGTACAACTAATTGCTTAATTAAAAACGCGGGGACACCATAGTCATTACATGGCCTCGTTTGTTCATTCTCGTACCATGGCGAGGCAGCGAGCTTGAAGCTCCAATCAAAGATCAAGAAGAGGGGCTGACCGTGGGAAGTTGGTATCCCAAGAAGCTTCCTTATCTCACTACGGAGCCAGGGAGACAACTCCTGGACCATGGTGAGCATTGGAGCTCCAGAACAACTCCGGTCATAGTCAAGCGCACCTGTAAGAACCAAAACTAGAGAAAACCCCACGAACAAGGTGTGAAGACAGGCTGGGGATCACCGCGAGGTCAAAACTAAGCCAAGAGCACCGTCTCGAGAAGGAACCAGTCAGAGAAATATGGATGTGTGTCAGGAATAGGAGGAAGTAGAGGAGGAAGTCGAAGGTCTAAAACTACAGAAGCCATGATGAAAAACACCTACTAAGGGTCATAAAACATTTGTGGAGATCAAACTAAGGTCGAGGCATTGTCCCCTATGTCGGAGGAGCCTTGAGGTGCTGTTATGACTAGCGTTGACAGTGACCTCAGTTGGTCTCTATAGGGTAAATCAACTCAAGTGATCATAGGAGAAACAGGCAAAAAGGAAAATGAAGTTGTGAGTTCGTAGATGCTTACCCGACCCTCAATTTAATTTGAGGCTCTGTCGCCAGTGAGCTATAGCTCCAGGTCGCTTGAGGGCAAGGGTGAGTGGGATGGTGGGTTTCAGTGCCCCTAGGAAACAATTGGCTATGGAGGAGGGACTCTAGAGGGTTGACAATGTTTAGGGTTTTTTTTAAAAAAAAGCAGAGGGGAAGTCGATAGAGGCGTCTGTGGAAAATGTCAGAGAGGAAAACTGATGCCCTAATGGGCGTTTCTTATATGATCCATAAGAGAGGAGGAGAAAGGGCTCGATCCATTTAGGAAAGCGAGGCAAAGATGGAAGAATTTGTTTTTGGAGAAATAGAGGTGAGAGGAGGGAGAGCGAGATCAGTGAACAAAAAACTTGATATTACGTTCAGACTTGTGAAAAGTCTGGAGTTAGATGATGATGGCCCAGTCATCAGTTCACGATGGATGGTTGGCAATGCGTGCATAAAAGTAAAGAATGAAAAAGGGCGTGTGATAGAGAAAAACTTTAGGGGAATTGGGAAATTGATGTAATTCATAATTAATTCCTATTAAAATTATATGGAAACTTGTTTACTTAATTTGAAGGGTCAAACTAAGTCAAAATGCTACCAAATTTGGATCACATGTCCAACACGGAGTCTAGATTCTTCACATAAATTTAGATTTCTATTTTTCACATGCTTTGACCATTATTTCTAAAAATGCAATTTCACTTGATTTTAATATATTAATAGATAAAATAATTGAATAATACCTTTGCTTTGTATTTCTTAGACTCAAATTTCGAGACCAATATTATTCACTCCATCATTGTGTCATCTACTTTCTATGCCTTTTTGATAACCTTTTCTTGGAGGAGAGAGAAAAAGGTTTTTCTTTTCATTAAGATATGAAAGGAAATAGGTTACTTATTGCTTAAATTATACAAGGTATATTTTCGAATTTGGAACCTTTTATTTCTCTCTTCCACCTCCCCTAAACATTATAAAATTATAGGAAAGAGAAAAGGGTTAGGGCTATTTCCTTTAGTGCATAAATCTATTTATTATGGAGGAAAAGGTGAATTGATCCTAATTTGTTTTCCAACTTCATTATTTCTTAAGATAATTCCCTTTCAGGGTCTTTTTCCAATAAGTCCCTCAATTATTATTTATTTAGGAAAACCACATTTTAAGGCTTAATAAATGTTTAAATTTTGGGATGTTACAATTCTACCCATCTTAGAAAAAAAATTCATCCTCAAAATTTTCTAGGATACTACCCACCTTAGAGTTTTACATATACTATGTACTCTAATTTCTAATATCGTCTTAAAGATCTCATTCTCATGGTAAAACACTATCTAGACCTCATTATTAAAACCAACATCTAGATAATTTATTTCCCATCATCATTGTTATGACAAAGGACCTCTCTTACCCCTTTCCTAGGGGTTCTGATTCTACCATTGATCTTACTTGCTTATCACATGTCTACTCTTTGTATGCATGCTTGGTCTCACTACATGCTTGATTGGGTTTAGGTGATTGCAAATCTCAAACTTTTAATACAACTCTTATTTTCTTTGTCGCCTTTGGATACATGTTGGTTGGTCATATATTCAGAGGTGACTTATCTTATCACACTTATCTTAGTACCTCCCTCATGCACATGTCCCATATCACATGCACTTGAAAGGACAAGACAAGTATGATAACATATATAACATTCTCTCTACAAAACCGCATGAGTTTGTGTCGCATACCACAAACATGTGGAAAAATAAAGAGCATTCTATATACAAACCTAGAGTTAACATAAAAGTCCAAAACTTCTAGGCATATAACCCTAATACTTAACTAAACCTTTGTCTCATATCTAGACCTCTACTTTGGTTTCCCATATCTTTAACTTAGTCTTCTATACCTAGGGCTTAGAACATGTGAATCTTTAGCTTAGTGGACATCTACTCGTTTCTTTGATACCATATTGTAACACCCCTCCAAGTACATACATGACATCGGAAGTAAACCCTATGTTGTTCATAACATGGGTCACTTAGCTTGGAGGAACATTACAAAACATGATATACAATGGCAACAAGATAAATGAAACACCATGAGTTATCATAGAAATTGATTCATACATTGTTCCTTGAAATATAAAACTAATAAAATCAACTATCTCATTCTTGAACTAAAATATAATACATAAAAGGTAAGCGACAACTAGGGCACAAAATTTCTTTGAACACTTGATACTGAATCTTCTAAGGTGTAGATGGCACCCCACCAAGATAAGTCATGTGATCTTGTACTTTGAAACACTTATTTCAAATACATTTTCTCCTTAATCTAGGTGCATCTCGTCCCACGACCATGCAAAAACAAAGACACACATCAGTAAGCAACACTATACATTTTATAAGAACTGAACATAAGCATATATACTTCACTTGAATGAAAGATCTTGATATGTATTTGAATTAAGCATTCTTAATTACAAGATTCTAATAACATGAAGAATTGAACAATTAATATATGCATATCTCTATGATGCCCACTTAAGAGCACATGATTGCTAGGAAAGCCCATAATGCTAGGAAAGCTCATAATTGGCACAAATGCCCATAATGACCCTTGAGGTCCATGATTTGAGAAGAATATAAAATGATTCAATTCCATTGATCTTAACATTAACATTTATATAAACATGAATTAAACCTTGAACTTTAATCTTTAACATGATGGTATTTCTCCCTCTTGGAACTTGAACTTTGAATCCATTAATCTTTGATCATTAATCATAATTTCTATTCTTAATGAGAATGATAATCATAAGGCATAAGATATTGAAACCATCAAGTAATTTATATATGATCATGATTGGAGCAATGCAATTGAAATTGAAAGCATAATCCATAAATCATAAATGGCATACAATTCAACCAAAATACATATGCATAGTGGCATGACCTGCTTACCCTAGAGCAAAGTAGATCCTAAGTTGGTCTTTCTGATCTTGATTTAAATCCTAGGTAAAACCATCTCTTGTCTTGATTAGGTTCTAAGCACATGTACATAATCATTAAACATCATTAATCAATACCTTATATTTATCCTAGGTTGAATTTGGGTGAATTATGGTTTGAGTGCATTAGGGTTAGGCTCACTGATAAATATCATTCAATTATGAAAACTAGCTTGTATTAGATCAAATTAATCATATGTGGTACATAATTAGGATTTCATGAGCCAGATTAGGGTTTCTAACAACACATCAGAATAGGAAGGCTAATAATGGCATGAAAAGCTTATAATCAACTCTTTCCAAAACATATTTTTGCTCATTTTTCTGAGCATTCAATATTTTACTATGAATTTTAGAAAATCGACCAATGAGAAATCAAGGAAATGCCACGCAGGAGGCCTCCTTATCCACTGGGATGTCAGGCCCAGCTGATGTGGTCCAACCACAGAGGGCTGTGCAAGCCAGGGGGTTTTTCCCCATCGGGTCAGTGGTCAAAGGACGCAAGGCTAGTAAAACTCCAAAAATGTGCTTGTACAACTAATTGCTTGATTGAAAATGCAGAGAGTCATTACATGACCTGGTTTGTTTCTTCTCTAACCATGGCAAGGCAACGAGCCTGAAGCTTGAATCTCTAATCAAAGCTCAAGAAGAGGGGCCAATCATGGGAAGCTGAGATCCTAGGAAGCTTCCTTGTCTCACGGCAGAGCCAGGGAGCCAACTCCCAGACCATGGTGAGCATTGGAGCTCTAGAATGACTACAATCATGGTCAAGTGCAACTGCAAGAATTGAAACTAGAGAAGACCCCACGAACAAGCCGTGAAGACAGGTTGGGGATCACTACGAGGTCAAACCAAAGCTAAGAATTATGTCTCGAGAAGGAATCAATCAGAGAAACATTGTTGTGAGTTGAGAATAGGAAGAAGTAGAGGAGGAAGTCGGAGGCCTAAAACTATTGAAGCCATGATGAAAAATGACTACTAAGGGTCAGAAAACATTTGTGGAGATCAAACTAAGGTTGAGGAATTGTCCCCTATGTTAGAGGAGCCTTGAGGCATCGTGAAGACTAGTGCCAACAGTTAACTCACTTGGTATCTATAGGGAACATAAACTCAAGCGATCGCAGGAGAAACAGGCAAAAAGGAAAATGAAGCTGTGAGTTTGTAGATGCTAACCCGACCCTCAATTCCACTTGAGGTTCTGTCGCCGATGGGCTATAGATCCAAGTTTCCAGAGGGCAAAGCTGAGTAGGATGGTGGGTTTCAGTGCCCCTGGGATGCAATTTGCTATGGAGGAGGGACTCTAGAGGGCCGACGGTGTTTAGGGTTTAACAAAAATAGAGGGGAAGTCAGTTTAGATGTCTGTGGAAAATGCCAGAGAGGAAAATCAATGCCCTAATGGGAATTTCTTATATGCTCCATGAGAAAGGGAGAGCAAGGGCTCGATCTATTTGGGAAAGTGAGCCAAAGGTGGTGGAAAAGAAATTTTGAGAAACGAATGTGAGAGGAGGGAGAGTGACATAATTTTATCGTGCGTATAACACAAGTGCACACGTCAATGTAATATAGGCCTTTGTGAGGCCTGATTCAAACATAGGGAAACATAATTATCGGTAGATTACTACTAACTGTTCACAATCAGCTAGACCGATGGGAAAATTGAGTTTGATTTTGAAAAAGAAAATAAAAACAAAAGAAAACAAAGCAATCAATTAAATGGTTGGTTTAATCAATTCAAATGCAATCTCTAGGATTGTAGTTTCACCATGGGTTCTCATTGTACTAATTCCTACAAAATTATTACAACTCATCTCCCATTCCGGATAGTGGCCTGTAGTTAGAATTGCTCGCTCCCACGATCCAATTCACTACCTTAATCTAGGTCGGTTCCATGCCAGTTAGGGCTGAGCATCGGTCCAAAACCGGACCGGACCGGACCGGACCGGACCGAACAGGACCAGACCGCAGACTGAATTTCAATAATATATGGACCGCAGACCAGACCGTTTCAAGGTAGGATCGGACCGGGATCAGACCGTTTTGTGCTAAGACCGGACCGGACCGTTTGGATCGTAATCAGCCTTTTTTACATGTTTTTAAACTTATTTAATTGTACAAAGTTGATAATCTTAGTCACTTCTAACAATTATATAACTTTCGTATCAAACATTTATACTAGTAGTGCTTATATATATACTTTATTTGTAGTTATTATAGAATACACCTTCAAATATATATGAATTTTATACAAAAGTCAATCTGCGGTCTGGACCGGACCAGACCAGATCGGACCGAAGACCAAACTTATCGAAATTCTCAGACCGCGGACCGGACCGAACTCAAAATGGACCGGACCGGACCTGACCGAATTGAGCAGTCCGGTCCAATTTTGCGGTCTGGACCATTATTTTCTCACCCCTAATTCCAGTAGTAACCTATATCCTAGACTAGGTACATGAAAACAACATATCTCTGGATTTCCACCATTAACCGTACATTGCCTTTTCTAAAGGATTTATTAGTTAATGTGATTATCACACCTTTTCAACCATTAATTCTTCATCAATAGTAATTAAAGGTATTATATTACCATTATGGTGATCAAGCACAATGATAGCAATGTAGAAAACGACATCATACCACGAATTTGAGAGATAAATAGTGATGAATTATGTAAAAAGAGTCATACAACGATTGCCCGGGCTACTTCCGGTCCTAGAGACAAAGGGGATTAGCCCTGCATGTTCATATCAACATTACACATGGAGAAAAAGGAGAAAAACATGGAGAAACGAATGCAAATATGATGTAACCCCTGAAACATAGAAGATCCAGATGATCCTCGGTGCAAGGCGTACGTTCTGCATCCTTCCGTCAGAAGAATCGTATGTCTACGGCTCTGGGAACGTCCGGGGTGTAGCTCTGGGCTCCGTTCTTCACTCTCCTCTCCTCCGAGACTTGTGTAACAGAATAGAACGTCAATGATGGCTTTGGGCCATCTTTTCCTAGGTATAGGTACCACTTACGGTCACCAAAATAACACAGTCGTCCGATTGGAGTCGTGCTAGATATTTTCCTAATCTGACGACGTCGATACCATCGATAGGGTGTCGATGGTATCGAAACCTTAGGGTACCAATGCTTTCTTCAATTTCTGGAAGCCGCCTGATGGCATCTTGATACCATCGACCGTTCCCTTCGATGGTATCAACGGGGTGACTTCTGGCACACTGTTGCACTTTCGAGACCATCGACATTGAGTCGATGGTATCGAACTATCTGCTTTCTCTTCGACTTTGTTATTGTTTCTCTGTCGATGCTATCGACGGGTCCATGAATGCAAATTGCCTGAAATAAAGAGAGGAACACAAATCAAATATGAGAAATATGATAATTTATGCAAAACAATGTAAAACAAGATGAATTTGATGCAGGAAAGGATAATAGGCTAAAGGAATTGAATCATGCGATATTAACCACAAATATGACCAATAAGCGCATAAAATGAGTGTAAAACTAGCCTATAAAAGCGAATCAAAACCCCTGCATCAAACTCCCCTAAGCTTGAACTTTTCTCATCCTCGAGCAATAAAACTATAGAATAAAATTGCGAGGGTCAACTAAAGAACATACTAGCATAACAAACATCACATTATGATTCCACCTACAATGCACAGACTGACCCTCACTAACCACAGAACGATAACTACCCTAAAGGTGACAATGATCGTCCATGAGAGGTGTCCACCCCGTAATCAATGAACACAATCAAATAAAGCAGATAATATAATAAATTCCTTCGGTTTAGGTGTGGTGCATCTTGTGATCTCCTATCTACGTTGCTCATGTCCTAGCTACCATCTACATGGAAGCAGATCGCTTGATACACAAGAATGAGGAGATAATCATGGGTGGCCTACCATTTTGAGAAACAGGTGGATGGAATGGGCGGCTGTGGAAGAAAAGAAAGCACCATACAGTTTAACATGCAAAAACAACAAAAATGACCTAAATAATGCATATGCATATGCAAATAACCTAATGTCTACATTTTAGGTGGAATGATGCATGCACTACTATTATGTCTCAATGTGAGATGAAATGTCTAAAAAACTACATCATGTGCTTATTCTTCCTATTATGCAGGTGAAACAAGTTCCTTTCTCCCTCTGATTTTTACTTATTTCTCAATCCTTTTTTTTCTTCTCTTTTTTTTCAAGCCCCATTTTTGCCAATTGACTAAGGAAAATCATAAAATTTTCTCAGTATTATTTTCACATAACTACTACAATTGATGCATTAGAATCTACTTTCCAGAGAGTATAGAACAAGTTCCCCACTTTTCTTATTTTTCAGAAGAGATAAGGCACATAATGTCCTATATGCTCAAAAGCATGAAAAATACAATATATGAAAGAAATTATGCAACTACAATGACATGCACTCCAGAATGTGTGCATGCATGACTAATTTATAAAAAAATATTTTTTTCTTTTTATGCAAAATCTAGCTATAATGCAATCCTCCTATCTAAATGACATGCAATCAAGAGATGAAAAACTGTAAGGTTCTCCCCATTCTTATGGTGGAGTGTGAATGAAGTGAGGTGGATAGATCACAAGACTAAATGACAGAACCATTGGAAAAAATTATATGTTCCTCCTTACTGACATGTGCATAGGGTATCTAAGAGGTTTCTCTCTTCTCACTTCAAATTAAAGTCCTGTTACCGTTTGGTCAGTTTAAGCTCAACATCCATATTCGTCCTCATTTCTTCAACCATAAGGATGTACAGTTATGATCATATGTTTTAAAGTTGACCTATCCAATTACTTTCCTCAGTTATGTACTCAATTTCAAACAAGTCAAGCTTACAATTTCTTAAAGATTTTTTCATTCAGATTCATTTTCTCCCAAACCCCACATGAAAACATTAAAATGACATGCAATTACATTTAAACTCCACTGGTTACACTAGATAGAAAGTGGATCCTAGAAATGTGTAAATAAACCAAATTACGCAACTAAAAGAAAAATTGCAAAAAACTAAAAAAATTGCTACAACAAAAGAAAATGAAATAAAACTAAGATAGAAACGGTTCCATCTCCCCCCCAAGCTTGATTCCGACTATGGCTTCATAGTCAAGAACAAACTCAGAAGGTGGGACAGTGATACCCTTCTACTGCTGAGGTGGTGGGTGCGGCGGGTACTGGTGAGTATGGGGGTTCCACTCCGGATAATGTCCCTGAAAGTTGGGATCGTAGGGAGGCATGGGCGGTGGTTGTGGATATCCCCTAAAGTAATTTCTGCTCTAGTAGTGATCGTAGAAAGGCTGATGCTACTACTCTATCCTCCCCAACCTGTCGTAGACCTGCTGCTAGTTGGTGAAGAGCTGGCGCTCATTCTAAAAGATCGCCTGCTGATTTTCATAAAGCCTATTCTACATTTCCTTGATCCCTACAAAAGCTATCTGATGCAACTACTGCATCATCTGCTGGGACTCCTGGATTGTCTGGAGCATGGTATACATCCCCTGCATAGAGTAGGTGTCATCTCCATCGTGGGAGGGTTGTGGTGGTGGTGGCTGGGAAGATGAGGAGGCTCCATAGTTTCATGGACGCTTTCTCGGAGAAACTCGTCGTCGAAGAGGAATGGTGGTTTCCTCCTCCTCTTCTTCATCATCGTCACCAGCTTGAACTTCTACTTCTTCAGCTTGTTCTTCCGCATCCTCATCAACATCAATGATAGGCCACCTGTAGCTTTGGCCAGGCCTGATGTTGAAAATAGGGTCTGACAATTCCCTCCTCTGAAAGACTCCTACCACGTGGCAGTCGGCGTAGACGGTGCCATGATGAGCTTTAATGAGGCCTGCATTCACAAAATGGCTCAAATTGAGCGTGTTCTTGCACTCCAACTTGGGTAGCCCGGAAAATCCAGGTCCAGGTACATTGCAATCGGCATAATTAGACTCCCAAAATAAATGGGAGCTTGAGAAACATTCCTCTTAACCACCATTACACGCATGAGGAAGAAGGCTCCAAAATTGATGGGTGTCTGCTCCAGTAGACTATAGAGGAAGAATAGGTATGTCTCCTGAAATTTTCTTTGAGGCAGCTTTGATCTTGCAAAGAAGGTGTTGGAGAGAATCTGGTGCAAGATATTGACAAATGGATGCTCAAAATCAGCTATGGAGGCATTGTGCCAGCTGATCGAGTATCCCACCGGTACAGTAACTAGCTTGGCAACCATGCCATCATAATTCACATTGTGCGCTGGCTGGCAGAGGTTGTTATGGGCCCATCCATAAATCACATTGAACTCACGAAGGGTCATCGTATAGTCCTTGTTGTAGAGGTAGAAAGAAACGTGCCCCTCTTTCCACTCTGTGTGCATCGATACTAATTCATTGGGGATGACACAAATGTCCAGAGATGCCATGAACTCGATGACGATCTCCTTGTAAGTGGGCCACCCGCTTAAAAATGGATGAACGTCGGTGTTGTCACGACACAACCTAGGGGACTCACCTGATTGTCCCTGTAGCACATAGGCCATATTGGCCTCAAAACCCAAATCCTTGATTAACTACCGGTCTCCATACCGTGTCAACTCGATGGAGTGCTTCCATAGCTCCTCGTACACCTTTTTAACCTCTGGAGATGGATGGACTAGCCTCAGGAGAGGAACCAGTCCTTGTTGCGAGGCACGTGAGGCAACTAGGGCAGCTCTAGATGATGAGGCTCTGGATCTCACCATTGTTGCAAAAGGGGAAACGAGTGAGAGAGAAAGAAAGGAGAATAGAGCTCGGATAAGACAGTCGAGCCACTCGGAGAAGATTGAGATTCGTGGAGCCGAAGAAGATGCTCAGAGATGATCGGCGGTGATGATCTCGATTGCTTTCGGATGCTCGGAGTTGCTTAGGCTCGATTGTGGAAGATAAGCAATGAAGATATGATGTTGGATTGAAGGATTGCTTCCTTTTTTATAAGGGGCGGCTGCATCTGCTGTCGGTGCGTCGATACCATCAACAGTCCCTTCGATGGTATCGATGGCTGTTGGAATCCTCAGATCACTACAATCGACGGCTGTTGATGGCTTGATGTGGGGGCACGGATCGGCTACACGTCGATGGTAGCGACAGAGTGTTGATACCATTGACACTGTCCACGGATAGGCATTGTGGACCGCTTGATGTAGACTTTGGATCGATGACGTGTCCATCAATACTATCGATGCCTTATCGATAGTATCGACACCTGTATGTTTCTTTGATCCTCGCGATGTCTGGCCATTGCGATTTTGCTGTAGACCTGTCGATACCATCGACCAATGTGTCGATGGTATCGAAAATCCTGAGACATCCAATCTGAATATCTCCAGAGATTTCACTACCATCGATGACTTGTCGATACCGTCGACGCCCGTCCATCTTTCTGCCTGCTCCCGTATCAATACCATCGACGAGGCCGTCAATAGTATCGACGGGATGAAGTTTCGGTAGAATTTTTCACTGTTCCAATTTCGATACCATCAACCCAGGCGTCAATGGTATCGACCGTTTCCCATCCTGCACACTCACCAACATATCATGACATCATTTTTAGAGACTAAGTGCCAAATTAATGAAAACTACTTAGGAATATGAAAAATTTCAAGAAATAAACATGTAAGCTACCAAGGTTGGGTTGCCTCCCAACAAGTGCCTCATTTAACATCTTAGGCTAGATGCAATCATGCTCCTCATTCCTGTTTTAGTGCCATGAGTTTGATCTCATGCACTTTCCTTGCGTAGTCTTCCCCATAGTAGTGATTCAGCCTTTGACCATTCACCAAGAATTTTCTCACACAATCTCTCACCATGATAGCACCATGGGGTCGCACCTCCTCAACCACAAAGGGTTCACTCCATCGAGATTTCAATTTCCCGGGATGCAATTTCAATCTCGAATTGAACAATAGCACACTATCACCCTTCTTGAAAACTCACAATTGAATGTGGTGATCGTGTATTTACTTTGTCCTCTCCTTATAGATCCTAGAATTATCATATGCATTCATCCTTAGCTCGTCCAACTCATTGAGCTCTAGCATCCGCTTTCTCCCTGCATCATCAATGTTCATGTTTAGCTTCCTTAGTGCCCAATGCACCTTATGCCCTAACTCCACCTACAAGTGACAAGCCCGCCCATAAGCCAACCTAAAAAGGCGTGGTGCCTATCAGTGTCTTAAACACGGTCCTATATGCCCATAGTGCATTCGGTAGTAGTGCATTCCAATTTTTTTCTGGAAGAGGCCACCGTGTGTTCCAAGATCTTCTTGATTTCCCTATTAGACACCTCCACTTGGCCTTGCGTCTACGAGTGGTATGGGGTACCTACATTATGCTTGACCCCATATTTACTCAATAGTGCAATGAATTTCTTATTCGTGAAGTGGGTACTGTCATCACTTATGATCATTCGTGGCACACCAAACCTATAAAAGATATTCTCTTTCACAAACCTGCACACTACCATAGCATCGTTAGTCCTTGTGGGTATTGCCTCTACCCACTTCGACACATAATCAACAACAAGCAAGATATATAAATTAGAATTGGAGGACACAAAAGGTCCCATGAAATCAATGCCCCACAAATCAAATACCTCAACTTCTTGAAACACATTAAGGGGCATTTCTTTCCTCTTTGAGATGTTACCTGTCCTTTGACATGAGTCACACCTCCTCACATAATCATAGGTGTCTCGGAAAAGTGTGGGCCAATAAAGGCCGGGCCAATAAAGGCCACTCTCCAATACCTTAGCCGCCGTCTTTGTAATCGCATGATGACCGCCGGTGGGCAATGTATGACAATGACTGAGCACACTATCATATTCTCTCTCGGGTACACACCTGCGTAAAATTCCATCCCTGCACTGTCTCAAAAGAATAGGGTCATCCCAAAAATAATATCTCAGAGAATGGAAAACCTCTTTTTCTCTTGGTAAGTCCAATCATCTGGGAGTTCTTTGCATGCAAGATAATTTACGATATGCGAAAACCATGGGTCCTTAGATTGGATAGAAAGGATTTGCTCATCCGGGAAGGTCTCGGTAATGGGTATGTTAGTATCTCTCTCATCTACCCGCTCTAACTGAGACAAGTAGTCCGCAACCACATTCTCAATGCCCGCCTTATCCTTAATCTCAATGTCAAATTCTTATAAGAGTAGGATCCATCTAATGAGTCTAGGCTTGGCATCTTTCTTTTCCATTAAGTACTTTATGGCGGCATGGTCCGTCCATACCACAACTTTAAACCCCACAAAATATTGCCTAAAATTTTCAAATGCAAAAACCACGGTAAGAAATTCTTTTTCTGTGGTGGTATAATTAAGTTGGGCATCATTCAAAGTCTTAGAAGCATAGAAAATAATTGTGGGTTTATTCTCAAGGCGCTTCCCAAGAACGCCCCCCATGACAAAATCCGATGCATCACACATAAGCTCAAAGGGCTTACTCCAATCTGACGTTTGAACAATCGGCGTGGAAATCAACTTTTGTTTGAGAACCTCAAAGGCAGGCATACATTTGTCATTGAAATCAAAAACCACATCCTTCTCAAGAAATTCCGATAATGGTTTAGCGATTTTAGAAAAATCCTTGATAAACCAGAAATAGAACCCCGCATGACCAAGGAAGCTCCTCACCCCTTTCACCGAGTTCGGTGGGGGTAGTTTGGAAATAACCTCAATCTTCACTGGATCTACCTCCAGTCCCTTGCTAAACACCTTGTGTCCAAGCACTATGCCTTTGCTAACCATCATATGGCATTTTTCCCAATTGAGGACTAAATGTGTATCCTCACATCTTTGTAGCACCTTATCTAGATTATATAAGCACTCATCAAAAGATGCACCGTAGACAAAAAAGTCGTCCATAAACACCTCTAGACAATGCTCTACCATATCCACTAGTAAAACTTGGGCCATTATTCACGAGTGAGTCCTATCACAAACCCCTATCTATAGGCCCTCACAAATAGGGACGGTTGTGAGTCTGGCCCTCACAAATGGTCCGTGAAGAGAACTCACGTGAAAAATACCAGTGGCCCTCATGAATAGAATTGTCACGGACCAACTGACCCTCAAGAATGTTATATTGAGGGACTATTTAGCCTTCATAAATACATTTTTGAGGGACTATTTAGCCTTCATAAATACATTTTTGAGGGCATGTTTAGTTCTCATAAATACATTTTTGAGGGACTTGATGGTCCTGGAGAATATATTTTTGAAGGGCTAATGCCTTCATTAATATTATTTTTGAGGGGCTATGTGGTCGTCATCAATGCAATTGTGATGGCCAATCTAGATCTCATTTTTGAGGGACTAAAGACCTTCATTGATATATTTTTGAGGGATTACTGTAAATGATTTGGTTGTTTATTTATTGAATGATTTGTTGAATGTTAATTAATTTTAAATTAAAACTTAGTATATATAACCTCAAACAATATTTTTATAAGAGTCGCATGACATCATAAGAAGTTTCAACACCAAAATGACACATAAAAATGTTAAATCACTTCAAACCAATTTCTGTTAATGAAGAAAAATATTATCCATACATTGTGTGCTCAACGTTGATATAAATAACAAATACATATGGTTCTAAAATTTGAGATTGATGACAATCAACATATCATGCTGGAAACTCTTAAGATCTATAATGTCTCCATATTCCTTCAAATGGTGTGGTGCTCTTCATCAATGTCATGCCTCTTACGGTTGGGTACTTGAGTATTCTTCTCTTGTCATGTGAATGAGCTAGTTTTCTGTCAATGCCAGGCCTCTTACGGTTGGGTACTTGAGTATTCTTCTCTTGTCACGTGAATGAGCTAGTTTTCCGTCAATGCCATGCCTCATACGGTTGGGTACTTGAGTATTCTTCATCAATGCCAGGCCTCCAAATATTAGTTTCTATGTAACAAGCTGGTCTCTCTTGTCATGTGAATGAGCTAATTTTCCATCCACAATACTCAGTGCATAGTCCAATCCAACTTCAAAGAGATACGCCTCACATATATTTTTTTATTAATCTGTTACAAATGGAAAATGGATCGTCAAAGAAACAATTTTACATAAATGATTTATACGACCCCATATCCACTAAAATAATTGAGGAAAATTAATGACAGAAATACGAAAGCAATAGAATGAAGTGTGAGTAAGAAACCAAAATAGATTGACATAGAAGCTGAAAAACATTATATACTTTTTCTTACCATATTGATGAGCCTTTCCAGCAAGAACCATAGTTCTAGTCACGCTGGTACTCAGATCAAATATGATCGACTTGGGTTTTTCTCCTCCCGATTGCAGGCTCACACTGTAAAATAGAGAGAAACCAACCTTCTTAGAACCTTCCTATCACACAAACTGCAGCAAGACAACAAAGTATACAAACTAACATAAGAAATTTTTATAAAATACAGATAGTAAAAATAAAAAGAAAAATATTTAAGCATTGGTCAACACCTCAATGATTGTTGTTTGACCAAGTCCCACGCCACACAACAACTATCATGGCTTCCCTTGAAGCCTTGCCGTCTTCTCCCTCTTGGTGTGATTCCATCCACCCTTGGCCCACCTCTTCCCTTGGTGTGATTCCATCCACCCTTGGCCCACCTCTTCCAAGTGAGTTTATAACAACTTTTGGCTTGCAAACTTGCTGCTATATTGTTGCCCAGGTCCTATATTTTTCCCATTAAGGCTGATTTGCATGAGAAGGCACATTTGGGAGGGGGGAGGGAGTAGAGCCCTTCTTTTGAACATTGCAGTGTTGATATGCAATGTAGTTGGGTAGGTTAGGACTGCAGTCATGTTTTTACTTTCCTTTTTAGATCTGCAGCTGTCCAAAAAAATAGTCCATCATATGTGTGGCTTCTACCTCCTATGTTCAGGGACCAATCATACATTCTTGGTCTCAGTGTTGCTTAGATGCTATATGATCCAGGTGCAATAAATTATGATTTTTTGCTGGTCAGATTTCAGAAGTATTTCTAACGAGAAAGTGCATATGGCTGCTCGCATCATGCCTTATAAATCCATGTGGATTAGTGGAGTTTCTATGATGAAGATTAGTGGAAATAGTACACAAGGTACCATGTAGGAAGTCAAGAATCTTCTATCCTATAATAGTACAACAAGACTAGTAAAAATGACATCTTAGGTTCACAAGAGTGCATCATACGCATCCCTGAAGCCATTTCAATTGATGACCTCCACCCTTCTGCCAACAATCTTGGAATGAAGTTCCTGCGTTGGAGAAGGAGATAGCTCGGGATAGGCATTACCTTATTTTTGGATTTTCTTGCTTCTCATAAATGGGAAACATAAATAAACACATTTAGATATACTTATTCCAAAATAATTTTACCTTCAATTCTACAGGAGTCATGTTGAGGATAACAGAAGCCTTTAGTTCTTTCTTTAAAAACCGCCTCGCCAATCTTGCATTGTGCTGTGAATACAATTTAGGTCGATACAATTTATTAACTGCATCAGATATTAATTCACAATTTCACATATTCAAAGTGTAGATTTTATTTGATGAAAATACAAAGAGAACAAGGGAGCATCATTACTAAATAATACAAGTGAAAGGCATGAGAGGAAAATTGCAATTTGTTTTGGTAGTTCCCTAGTTAACCGTATTACAAAGCTCTCACCACGGAGACTAATGCAACTACTGTCACGGTGGCACACTCCAACTATAAAATGAAGAGACAAACTTTGAACACTTTAACTATGAGTGTGTGGACATGCCAGTTGAATACCACATGTTCTCATACCCCTAACTCCCCCTCCCCCCTCAGCATCCTCAATATTTCCCAAAATAGTAATTCTAGTTTCCACAATTGTGGTTCCACTGTTTAGGAGGTAAGCATATTTTTAGGTCTTCACTCAGAAGCTGTAGAATAAATATTTTTTTCACCTACAATGAAGATAGAATATAAGGTGCACAGACTTAAGCATCAAGACCTTGGAGACCAACAAATTTATTTGTCCCTTGACTGCAGTTGTAACTATTTTCACACTTTGTAGCATATTCACAACTAAGCTGTTACATTTTCTGATATGACCAGGAAGTAGATTTCTATCGCAACGCTTTTGGTGCAAATTTGCTACGATTCCATATTACGGGGTTGAGTTTCAGTCAGCTAGTGTAAGTTGAGAATGCCTGTATTTATGGTGCTTTTTTCCTTCCAGAAAATGGGGAAGGTCAGTGTTGAGTTCTTGTGTTGTAATGTTGTTACTGGAGATAATTGATGGTGTTTGGGTACTGGTACCTGAATCCATTTTGAAGAAAGTGGTCAGTTTGACCCCAAAAGTTGGCTAACCTTTGTAGATGCCATATAATGGTTTGAATCTTATATTTACTTTTCTGCACATTTATGCATGTTTAAGCAATTAACCAAAACAAAAATGTGTATCATTGATTGAAGAAATCATAATTCTTCAACAATATAAAAAAGGCAAGGGGAACTCCTAGGTACCTAGGATCCAAGGAACCACGGGCTCCTACGCCACTGACAATCGGCTAGCTACCTTAGACAACCTTTTGGTCTATAGTTCACTCTTTTTTATTTTCATAAAAGAAAAGTGAAAAGATTTTTTTGAAAAAAGAATTTTAATTACATTGTCGTCCTTCACAAAAATGATACTAAATCAACTAGAAGGCCTCAAAATAAAGATATAGAAATGGTACAAACCTTGGAAGATATTAGAGGTGTCTTTCTCAGATCAAAGCATTCAGGTGGTAGATACCTGCAATTTTTTAACAGTTAATGGGAATAATTTATAAAAAATGTGGTCTGGATAAGACTATGACAAGGAAATCAGAGCAGAAAGTATATAAATTGTACGTTTTAAACTTGCAGGTAATTTGCACTGGCGTTTTGGTTGTTGCATATATACTATGTACATTAGGGACGTGGTAGTACTGTTTTGAATTGTTATCACTAGAAGTGCATGCAAAGGTACTATAGACAAATGAAATTGATAACAAGAGAGTAAGAATATAACTAGGAAACGTTGTACATTATTATACTAGTTTGGCCGTATAATGACAATTGAAGCAGAGTTGAAACTCTAAATAGCAAAACATATTAACATCTTTAGGCATAAATATTCAAAACAAATGGAATTGATATCAAGAGAGTTTAAGAATATAACTAGGAAAAGTTGTGCATCATTCTATGTACACTAGTTTGGCCGTACAGTGACAACTGAAGCAGAGTTGAAACTACAAATAGCAAAGCATATTAACATCTTTAGGCATAAATATTCAGAGAAGTTAATCCAGCACATCGATAGATAATTGCTACAGAATACCCCACTTCCATCTGATATGGGCACAAGTAATATACAATGCAATAAACAAATTGCAGGCATCTGCAGAATGACAGTCAAAGACGGGGAGGGGAGTCTACCAATACGTCCCAGCTCCTTGCGAAGTTAGCTCCATACCCTGTGATCCAATATCTTCCTCCACTATTTTACTGAGGCCAAAATGAGTTACTTTTACAACACCAACCTCATCAAAAAGCACATTTCCAGGCTTCAAATCATAATGTATAATTTTTTGTTGTCTTTTATTCAAGTACACCAGGCCTTGGAAGATCAGAACAATAATTATTCTTGCCTCCCTCTCAGGAAGAATTGGAGTAGCCTTAATGACTATATCGAGATCTTTTCCTGAACAAAACAAACCACAACAGCATCCTATAAAATAAATATTTATCCAACCCTAACAGATAGAATTTTAGCTTAATTCGGAAAAGAAACAAAAACTGAAAATGAGTTTATAAGAAAATCCCATTATAATAGTCTGCAAGTATAAATGATGTCTTTTTGCAGAATATGTCAAATAAAGAGATCATCTTTGTTGCATTGGGACCACAAGTTGGTTGACTTCTACAAAGGTTAGCCAACTTTTGGGGTCAAACTGACCACTTTCATCAAAACAAAGAAAAAGTGATCGACTTGTTGAGAAGTCGATCCTAATGGTTGGACCGACTTTCCACAAGTTGGAACAGTTGCACTATGAAAACTAACTTTAATCTTTGCTATCATTTGATTTGACCCCATTGACCTCTGAAGTAGGATTGAATTCTAAGTAATTTGATTGACACATGTTTTTGGTAGATTTTTTTTGCAATGAAAGAATATGTAGACCCCAAGGTGATTCCTTTTGAATCCAGAATGTCATTTGCCCCGTTCTTCACCACCTAAAACTATTTCATGTGAATTTTACCCAAGAACAAGGAATCAAGGTGGAGTTCGAGCAAAGGTTGGAGATTTTCACTCAACCATCTTCCTTAGACCGGTAGTGCCAACAAACCAATTCATTCTTTAATTTTCTCCATTTCTTCTCCTTTCTCCTCTCTTCTATCCTACATGATGTATCCTATAAAGATGGAGCAAGAACTCATGTTATGTCCTTTCCTTTTCCAATCTTCTTCCTTAGGTTCGGAGATCTAGAGTTGAAATCTACCAAAATGTTGATCATTGAGTTCTTACTGATCCCTAGGAGAGGACCATGAATTATTTCCCTACTACCTACAACAAGGTGGGTAGATAACTACACATACATTTAATTAAGCACAAATTCACCTTCATACACCATAATCCATACAGTTTGTAAATTTTGACAATCCTAGACAACAATAAGAGCTTAATTTTTTCTTAAGTTGAGTTTTACTAACGAGCCTGGATAATTTAGGGCCTTATTCACTGGAAGAACTTGAGTGAAGGGAACAATTATAAGTTAGGTGCCAACGTTGGCAAGATAGTAGGGGGTGGAAATTTAAAGTTGGATGCATGATTCAATCGTTTATATAAGAAACGTGTGTAAGAAGAAATATATTGGGGGTGTTTTCGTACCTTGAAGATAAATGGTGATTCGTATCCGGTGATCTTCTTTGAGGTACTCCTTCAGGACGGGACTCAGACCACCTTCGGGATGAGGCACATGATGAAGGTGAGGCAGCCAAAGAAGATACGAATGGCGTACAACTGGCACGGTCGGTCCGGGTGTGTGATCTGGAAGGAGCTGAGCACTTGATTGCAACGGGGAGCGTGGCGAGGGCAAGTAAGGGCCTTGGGATGTCAGTGGCGTGGTGGGCGTGCAACACCGTGAGGATCCAGTTTGGGGGAATCTGAATTAAGCAATCAACGCATATCGCAATCTTCACCCATCTCCGTCACGGAATCTTCACCTGAATCCCGGTGTCAAATTATGCCCTTCGGAAACAATCCAATCACCCTCCTCACTGACGAATCCCCAGCTAGGATCGTAGGCAGCCAAAGAAGATACAGATCGCGTACAGCGGGCACGGTCGGTCCGGGCGTGTGATCTGGAAGGAGCTGAGAAGTTGATTGCAACAGGGAGTGTGGCGAGGGCAAGTAAGGGCCTTGGGATTTCGGTGGCGTGGTGGCGTGCAGCGCCGCGGGGATCCAGGTTGGGGAAATCTGAATTAAGCAATCAACGCATATCACAATCTTCACCCATCTCCGTCACAGAATCTTCTCTGAATCTGTTGTTGTATCTGCACCGACATCATGGTGGTTGGTGGCGAGGAGGAGCTAGGGAAGGGTTACCAATCTGGATGCGGAAAATAAATTGTTTTAGTGCCAATGAGGGCGGGGGAAAGGAGGGAAGGTGAAAATTAATAGAGGGAAAACTTTCTAAACACTTGTGAAGGATAGCTGTTCGTATTCTTTCCAATTATGAGGGACTTACGGTCATGTGTGTATTGAGACATTCTTAATAATTCGGGTGAGGGACGCAATAGTATCTATGAAGGTATGGACTTCATAAATGGTCTTCTTTTTTTAGGGATTTTACTCCCTCATAATTCTCCTTCACTAAAACCACATTATTTTGTAGTGACATAAAGAATAATGTCACCATGCTTAAAATTTATAATTGCATATATTATACATAACCTTAATGGATAAATAGAGTTTAGAGTCTTAAAGGACACATGACTCTTTGAAGAAGTCAGCACAACATATCTTCCACCAAAGCAAACCCCCAAGTAGCAAAGCTATAGACCACTAACCTTCAATCCCAACCACCCATGTTGCAGAAAAATTGTCCATAGCAAGGTAAAGCCGAAGGTTTCTTTAAGAAAATAACCTCGCTCAAAGCAATACAATGAAATAAAGTGAATAAAATAAAGCCTTGTTGCTCCAGTGACAATCACTGAACCACACTCAAGTTGTGGAACATAAACACAAGCGGCAAATCAGATAATGCAACTAACAATTCTAGGACGTTTATTATTTAAACCATTGATATACATGTGATTTGATGGTGTCAAAAGATTTTGTACTTAATTATAGCTAACAATTAGTTATGGGAAGGTTCCTTTGGTGATGATTTATAGTTTCATATCAGAATGCATATTCATTTTTCTCATATTCATAAAACTTATATGACGATCCAGGAAAACATGCTTGATTTACCTCCATGTCGTACATTATTTTGGGGCTCCTGTAGTTATCTAGGAGTGGGGTCACTCACCACCCTACTGTTTTTCAAAAATAATATATACATCTTCAAGAATGTGCTTACTATATATTGAACCATAGTACTAGCTACAGGTTGTGGACCATGTAATCAAGTTCAATATCGATACTTTACATCTTATGTATTCAATATGATCAACCATCAAGTAAATAATAAGTTAATTATTTAGTAGAAACATCATAACATTTCTCAAGAGTTGTTTACAATCGGATTGACAAAGCCATATTTTAGAATCATGCATCAGGCTCGTTACCTTTATTTTCAAACCGGTCAATATAGTGAATAATAATAGCCTAATATATAAAGCAAAATAATGAAATTGTTCTAATGGACATAAACGTCATAATTTGAGATACACCCTTGGTGCTGACCAATATTCCCTTCATTGGGGGGGTGGAGATTTGCTTTGATAAGTACATGTATAGCTCATAGATCTTATAGGAAAGTATTTCAGCTATAAAAACAATCTATTGGGTAGTGCACTAACAAAAATTTTGGCTTCTTTCAGATGGCTCATGCCACCATTACGACCAAAGTCCACATCCATGTGTTCATCAACATAGTTTTTGTACACAGATTCATTCATTATCTCTACAACATCCTAAATTAGATAGTGATGAGATAAGAGACCCTCATGCTTATTCAGCTCGTCAGAAATTAATCATCAAAATATAATCCCAACCAGAGGGCCTACATAAGCTAGAATATATAGTGAAAAGGTTATTCAAGATAGTGGGTAACGTTAGACCTTAATTAGTATAAGATTGTTATTAGGCTGTCATGGGACTTAAGAATGGATTTCTAGTGGCCTTTGGATGACAAGGGACTACCAATAAATCAACTAATGTGCCAAAGACAAACATCAAAACCAACTGAAATAATGAAAGACAAATGGATACAGTACGTAATAATAGAAATTCAATGAAATAATACAGTTAGAACAGTGTCTGATGGCAGCACCCTAGCACATGGTATGGTGGATTCAAATCTACTTGGTGACATACAATACATTAAGGAGATCCAAGGCTATCACCTTTACATGGTACATAGGTGGATTGGTGAGGACAAAATGCTGAAATATGCAGAGGATGGTGAAGGAGATATTAATGAACATGAACAAGGCATTTCTAGAGAGTATCTTTTGTAGGTTGGAATGTAGGAAATCCTTCATGTCACGATCACAAAAGGGAACTCAAGTTCATCCCCGTACCATGAAGACGTGTACTTTAGTTTGGTACTTCAGAAATCTGTAAAAATGTCATCAAACAAAGAACTAAACCCATCTGGGTTCCTTAACAAACTCAAGCAAGAAAAGCAATTTGAGAGCTTTGGAAGTGGATTTCGTATGACGATTTGTGACCATTTGTTAGTTCAGTAGACTTCATCCACACATAAGTTACATGAGTTTGTGATTTCACAGTTCATTGGATATGAGTGAATCGTAGGAGGAAGCAGTTAGTTACCTGATTGAGAGGAGGACGAGGCTATAAGGCTGCTTGGTTGAGGTAGAGAAGAAGAGCGCCGATGCATCCCTCCAGCTGCTGCGCAGAGGTGCTTAGGACGGCCGGATCCCTCAAGTTACGGGGTGGAGACACTGAGATGACCAGTAACATGTGCCCCCCTTAGGCTGCTACATGCGTCAAGTGGAGAACATGGCAATGTGTGGTGCCTTTGGGCGATGATGGCAGTATGGAGTGACATAGGGATTCAAGGAGACACCATGGCTGGGAGGAGAGTGTGAAATTGGGGAGGGGTAGAGAAGCACGATTGGAGGTTGAATTGGGAAGTGGAATTGGCGGAGGAATGGGGACACGCGGGAGAAGCGCCAATGAAATATTTTCATTTTGGGATTGAGAGCGGGGGTTCAAGTTTGTGTCTAATAGGTTTGACTACATTTTTCATCTTACACATTTGTATTTTATAAATAGAAGTGGTTTAAACTACACCTAATGCATATGTAATTAGAAAAAATATAGTCAAATCATTGTTTTTTTGTAGTGAGGGTTTATCTTTTTTTTTTTAATTTTGATTTACAATTGTTGTATTTTAGAATGGAGGGAAGGGTTATGAGATGGAGGGAAATATTTGACATGGCATTTTTCACGGGGTGATTAGTGAGTAATGTATTTGTGAGGGACCAGTGTTCACATAAAAGGTCTAACTATGTTAAAAACACAGTTGAGGGATTTGGTCCCATTTTCAAAGGATGAGCCCTCACAAATAGACATCATTATTCACGATTTTTGGTTCCTCACAAATGTTCTTCAACAAAGGCCAAATTTTTTGTAGTGATCCGAAAAGATAGCAAGCATGCAGCGCTGAAAAGTGGTTGGTGCATTGCACAAACCGAAAGGCATACGACGCTATGTGAAAGTCCCATAAGGGCAAGTGAAGGTAGACTTCTCTTGGTCCTTAGGGTCTATGGAAATCTGGTTATATCCGGAATATCCATCTAAAAAAAATGAGAGCGGCTAGCCAACCTCTCTAAAATCTGATCAATGAAAGGCAGGGGAAAATGATCTTTCAGAGTGACAGAATTTAAACGACGGTAATCAATGCAGACACGCCACCCGGTCACCAATCGAGTGGTGACAGGCTCGTTCGAAAGATTTTGAGTTACCGTGATTCCCCCTTTTTAGGGACTACCTGCGTAGGGTTCACCCATGTAGAGTCTGAAATAGCATAAATGATGCCCGCAGAGAGAAGCTTGATCACCTCCTTCTTGACGACCTCCATCATGATAGGGTTGAGGTGACGTTGTGGCTGAATCACAGGTTTGACTCCTTCAACGAGCCAGATCTTGTGTTGGCAGAGAGTAGGGGTGATCCCCTTGATGTCAGAAACCGACCACCCGAATGCACCACGGTGATTCTTCAACACAATCATCAATTGTTCTTCCTCCACAACACTCAGATATACCAAAATGATCACCAGTAGCTTTGCATCAACTGCTAAGAATGCGTATTTCAAGTGAGGGGGTAGCGACTTTAGCTCTAAATCAGGCGGGCTGACCAAAGAAGATTGAAGCGGTGGTGGAAGCGGTCCTAGTTCTTCATAGTGCTTGTCATAGTAGCAAGGAAGAACTCGCAACATCTTCACACATCCTTGCAATGACGTGCTTCTCATCCAATCATCCAAAATGTTGAACAAGAAACCTTCAAGAGGTAATTGTGGGTATGAGTCAAGCATGGAGACTGCTATAGCATCATCCTTAGTAGACGGTGGGACTTCCTCTTCTTCATCATTGGGATAACCCACAACTTTGACAAGAGAAACCACATTTGTTTGTTCCATGATGTCCACAACAAGTGTTCTCTTATCTACCTTTGTCATGACGTGAGACATATCAAGAAATGGTTTCCTTAAACAAATGGAAATGTTGTGATCAAAGTGTCTAATTTTTCTACACTGTCCTTACTCTTGTGATGATTGTGAGTCAGTTGGCATCTTGATTTCAAATTTGTCATCTGCTATGGCCATGGTCAACCGAACTCTACCCATTTCTAGAATCATGTCGGCTGTAACCTGGAAGGGTCTACCTAAAAGAAACTCATTTCCTTGCTCATCTTGCATTTCCATCAACACGAAATCTGCCAGAAATACAAATCTGTCCACTTTGACCAGAACATTCTCACAAATCCCATAAGGCCTTACAACAGAATTATCTGCAAATTGGATTGTCATGTTACTCTTCTGAGATTCTTTAAGACCAAGTTTCTTGAAAGTGGAGAGAGGCATCAAATTGATGCTCGCTCCCGAGTCACATAGTGCTTTGCCAAATTTCACCTTTCCAATGTAGAATTAAATATTGAAACAGCCTGGATCTTGTCGCTTTGGTGGCAATTTTCCCAAAATAAGGGCGCTGACCCGCTCCTTAAGCACTACCACCTCTGTGTCAGGAATATTTCTCTTCTTAGTAATTATATCCTTCAAGAACTTACCATAAGAGGGTATCTTCTCAATGGCCTTTAGTAAAGGAATGTTGACCGAAAGTTTCCTAAAGCCATCCAGGAACTTCTTGAATTATGCGTCCACCTTCTTTGCTTTCAGACTACTTGGATAAGGTACTGGGACGGTCTGTGCCCTTTGATGTGGTGGCACATAAGGAACCTTCTTTTTTGTCTCTTTCTCTATAGTGGGATCCTCTGTGACCTTCTCTACTTCATCCTCCACTATCTCTGTGACTACGACATCCTCCGCGGCCTCACCTGTACCTTCTGGCTGTGGTGTGCTTGGTTCATCGGCCTTGGAGTTTAAAATTTTCTTTTCACTCCTCAATAAAATTGCTTTGTCTTGATGGTTTCCTCCTGGAACATTAGTATTCCCTGAAAAACCCTATTGTGTTGGCCTCTTCAAACTTGCAATTTTGGCTGTCATCTATGCAATAGATGTCTCAAGCATCCTCATATGTGCCCCATGACTCTACAAAGTCTGAACGAATTGGTTCATAAATTCTCCTTGAGATTTAATTTATTTGCCGAAAGTGCTCATCAACTCTTGATTTTGCTTTATCACCTAGTTGAGCAACTCATTACTCTTATCTTCTGCACTGGGCTGTGGCTTCTGATCCGAATTCTGCAAAAAGTTATTTGGATCCTTCCAGGAAAATTTCTTGTCCTTTCTCCATGAATATTCATTATTCCCGTAGCCCTGCTATTGACACATGAACTTAGCTGGTGCCTCATCATCAGATCCTTCATTATCTTTTTCTAGCAGTCTCTTTGCTATCAGGTCCATCTTCTCATTTAATTCTTTGATTGCCCTGGATTCCCCTCTGATTTTGACTTGTTCTGGTGAATCTCTTTCACCCCAGGATTGCTTCTTAGCCATGTTCTTTAAAATTTCTCTACACTTTGAGCCTTTATTGTTCAGAAAGAAACATGTCCCTACTGATTCCAAATTACTCATGTCGTGTTCATTTAGGGCAAAATAAAAGATCTTTTCCTGAGTTTCTAGATCCAGCCCATGATGTGGGCATTTCCGCAACATAATATTGAATCGCTCCCAAGTCTCTGAGTATGTTTCACCTGCTTGCTGTTTGAAATTATAAATCCTCCTCACGAGATCATTTGTCTTCTCGGGTGGGAAATATCGTTCAAAGAAAACTTCAATCATCATGTCCCATGATTCCACATACTCATTATCAAGATTGTAGAGCCATTCCCTTGCATTTCCTGCTAGAGAAGATGGAAACTATTTCAGATAAATTGCCTCTTGTGGAAATCTATCCACTTTCACCATATAAAAGTATTCCACAAAGGTGCTTATGTGGGCATCTGGGTCTTCATTCTTTAGCCAATGGAAAGCATGTGACTTGACCAACTGGATCAGCCCTGGGTCAATCTTGTAACTAGGTATGTTGATAGCCTGTTTCTTGATTGACCCTTTCTGCACAGAGGAAGAAGAAGATTTAATCTTTTCCCAAATGGTCTGCTCCTCAACCATTGTGAAAGTCTCAAGTTCTTCTTCAATGTCTTCAGGTAGTGTATTTATCCGCTCATCTTCAGATCCCAAAGACAGAACCTCAGGTGTCGACTGTGCGTAGTATGTACTACGCGTCTTCACCATGCACTAGTACCTACAATGTGTAAAATTGAATAAGTACAGTGCAAGACGAATAAAGAATCTGAAAGATAGACAATTAATATCAATAATTAAAATTTCAAATAAAAAGAAAAAGTGACATAGAGTGGCCGCTATCAGCACTCGTAGTGCCAAAAATTTCTGTGTCCCCGACAACGACGCCAAAAACTTGACACAATTTTACCGTGCGTATAACGCAAGTGCATGCGTCAATGTAATATAGGCCTTTGTGAGGCCCGAGTCGAACATATGGAAACATAATTATCAGTAGAATACAACTAACTGTTTGCAATCAGCTAGACCGATGGGAAAATTGAGTTTGATTTTGAAAAAGAAAAATAAAAACAAAAGAAAACAAAGCAATCGATTAAATGGTTGGTTTAATCAATTCAAATGCAATCTCTAGGATTGCAGTTTCACCACGAGTTCTCGTTGTACTAATTCCTACATAATTATCACAACTCATCTCCCATTTCGGATAGTGGCCTGTAGTTAGAATTGCTCGCATTCACTACCTTAATCTAGGTCGGTTGCACGCATGTAGTTACCTATACCCTAGACTAGGTGCATGAAAATAATAGATCTCTGGGTTTCCACCATTAACCGTACATCGCCTTTTCTAAAGGATTTATTAGTTAATGTGATTATCACACCTTTTCAATCGATAATTCTTCATCAAAAGTAAATTAAGGTATCAGATTACCATTATGGTGATCAAGCACAATGATAGCAATGGAGAAAACGACATCATACCACAGATTTGAGAGATAAATAGTGATGAATTATGTAAAAAGAGTCATACAACGATTGCCTGGGCTACTTCTGGTCCTAGAGACAAAGGGGATTAACCCCGCATGTTCATATCAACATTACACATGGTGAAAAAGGAGAAAAACATGGAGAAACGAATGGAAATATGATGTAACCCCTGAAACGGAGAAGATCTAGATGATCCTCGGTGCGAGGCACACGTTCTGCAGCCTTCTGGCTGAAGAATTGTCCGTCTATGGCTCTGGGAACGTCCGGGGCATATCTTTGGGCTCCGTTCTTCGCTCTCTTCTCCTCTGGGACTCGTGCAACAGAATAGAACGTCAATGATGACTTTGGGCCATCTTTTCCTAGGTATAGGTACCACTTACGGCCGCCAAAATAACACAACCGTCTGATTGGAGTCGTGCTGGATATTTTCATAATCCGATGGCGTCAATACCATCGACGGGGTGCCGATGGTATCCACACCTTAGGGTACTGATGCTTTCTTCAATTTTTGGAAGTTGGCTGATGACATCTCGATACCATCGACCGTTCCCGTCGATGGTATTGACGGGGTGACTTCTGGCACGCTGTTGCACTTTCGAGACCATCGACATTGGGTCGATGGCATCGAACTATCTGCTTCCTCTCCGGCTTTGCTACTGTTGCTTTGTCGATGCTATCGACGGGTCCAGGAATGCAAATTGCCTGAAATAAAGAGAGGAACACAAATCAAATCCGAGAAATATGATAATTTATGCAAAACAATGTAAAATAAGATGAATTTGATGCAAACAAGGATAATAGGCTAAAGAAGTTGAATCATGTGATATTAACCACAAATATGACCAATAAGCGCATAAAACGAGTGTAAAACTAGCCTATAAAAGCGACTCAAAACTCCTACATCAGAGAGCAAGATCAGTGAACGAAAAACTTAGTATTGCGTTCAGACTTGCAAAAAAGTATGGAACTAGATGATGATGTCCCATCCATCAGATTTGCGATGGATGGGTAGCGATGCGTGAATAAAAGGAAAGAATGAAAAAGGGTGCGTGATAGAGAGAAACTTTATGGAAATTGGTAAAATTAATGTAATTCATAGTTCATTCCTATTAAAATTATAGGGAAACTTGTTTATTCAATTTGTAGGGTCAAACTAAGCCAAAATGCTACCTAATTTGGACCACATGTCCAAAAAGAAGTCTCGATTCTTATGAAAAAATTAGATTTATGTATTTCACATGCTTTGACCATTATTTCTACAAATGTCATTTCACATTTTTTTATGTACTAATAGATAAAATAATTGAATAATACCTTTCCTTAGTGTTTCTTGGAGTCAAATTTTGAGATCAATATTATTACTCACTCCATCATTATGTCATCTACTTTATATGCCTTTTGAGAACCTTTTCTTGGAGGAGACAGAATAAGGATTTTCTTTTCATTAAACTATGAAAGGAAAGAGGTTACTTCTTGCTTAAGTTATACAAGGTATATTTTTGAATTTGGAACCTTTTATTTCTCTCTTCCACTTCCCCTAAACATTATTTAAAGTTAGGAAAGAGAAAAGGGCTAGGGGCTATTTTTTTGAATGCATCAATCTTATTTACTATGGAGGAAAAGGTGAATTGATCCTAATTTGTTTTATAACTTCATTATTCCAAAAGATAATTCCATTTCAGGGTCTTTTGCCAATAAGCCCCTCATTAATTATTTATTTAATAAAACCACATTTTAAGGATGAAATAAATGTTGAAATTTTGGGATGTTACAAGAAAATTGGAGAACTTCCAATTCATCATGAGCCTTCTGTCAACAACACGATTCGTGCTACTGGCCGTGGAGGAGGAAGATCACCTTCACACGATAGAGGGGGTCGAGGTGGTGCTAGCCATGGTAGAGGCACACTATCTAATACCTCACAAGGGTCTTCAATCTCGTGCCCTACATGTCAAGTATGCATAAAAGTTGGACACAACACCCTCACGTGGTACTACCATTTTGATCATGCCTAAAGGCAGATGAGCATGCTTCCAATTTCACATAGATTCCTTCCTATCAGCTTGACACAAATTGGGATGCCGACTCGGGAGAAGCATATCACATCACAAGTGATCTTGATCAACTTTCAATTCGTCACAAATACCAAGGCAAAGAACAAGTCCACGTAGAAATTGGTGCAAGTTTGTCTATTGCCCATACTGGTCACTCAATCATTCAAACTCCTTCACATACTCTCAAACTTAGAAATGTTTTACATGTTCTAAAATCTGACAAAAAATGATATTTGTACATCATTTTGCTTTCAATAATAAGGTCTTCCTTGAATTTCATCCTTTCCACCTTCTTGTCAAGGATCAGGTCACAAAGATCCTTCTCCTTTAAGGCAAGTGTAGAGGCGGGCTCTATCCATACCTCCTGATTTTAGTAGCCTAAAGAAACAAATCCTATCCAACATTAAGCTATCTTGGGATCTTTGGTATCGTAGACTTGGGCATCCATCGGCTACCATTGTTTAACAAGTCATCAGAAAGAATAATCTTCCTTTTGTTGCTTCAAATAATAGTGACACAATTGTTTGTAATGCTTGCCAGCAAGCAAAATGTCACCAACTTCCTTATTCTGTATCTTCCAGTATTTCCTCCGCACCTTTGCAACTTGTATTCTCTGATGTTTAGGGACCAATTGTAACCACTATCTCTGGATACAAGTACTATGTTAGTTTCATCGATGATTTCAACAAATTTTCTTGGATTTATCCATTAAAATACAAATCTAAAGTCTTCTCTATATTCTCCATTTTCAAAAACATGTTGAATGTTTGTTGAATACTAAACTCATCTCTTTTCAATTGGATTGGGGAGGAGAATATTCCAAACTCAATCGATACTTTCAAGATTGTAGCATTAAACACCTTGTTTAATGCCTACATACACATCAACAAAATGGTTCTACAAAACAAAAACACCGCCACATTACTGAAGTTAGCTTATCTTTTCTTTCCCAATCTTTTGTTCGTCTTAAATTTTGGGATGATGCTTTCAGTATAGCATGTTTTCTTATTAATAGAAAACCCAGTCGAGTTATTGGATTTGCTACACCCCTTGAACGCCTTCTAGGAACCAAACTGATTACACGGTGCTGCGTGTGTTTGGGTGTGCCTACTGGCCCAACTTACAACCCTATAATGATCACAAACTTTAGTATCATTCTATCTTGTGTATTTTTAGGTAACAACCCTATACTCAAGGGATATAAATGTCTTCATCATCCCTCTCGACGGGTATACATCTCACGAGATGTTGTCTTTGATGAAAATGTGTTTCCTTTTATACATGATAAAACTGGTCACTCAAATCAACCTGTCATTCCTACTCCTTTGGACATTCTTTTGCCTTCCCTTCCACCATCTTATGGTGACAATGATCCAGAAAGCAATGATAATTGCAATAATGTTACTGGTTCTTCTTCTATTCCTGTAACTAATATGGAGAGAGGTTATGAGTTGCCAACAACCTCTTCCAATAATCCAATTGCTATAATATCAAGGGATGACTCACCACCAATCACACATGAACCCGGGGGACATCCGATCCTGACTCGTCTACGTGCTAATATTCAGAAGCCAAAGATGTTCACTGATGGTACCATACGGTATAATCCACGCACCCGCAGTGCCTTCTTTATTACTGGTTCTGAGACACATGAACCTACCAGTCATATCGAAGCTCTCAAGCATATACATTCACGCCAGGCTATGCAAGAGGAGTATACTTCTCCACTCTAGAATGAGACATGGCAAGTTGTTCCACCCAAACTTGGCGTGAACCTCATTGATAGAAAATGGGTGTGTGAACTCAAACACAAGCATGATGGCAATATCGATAGATATAAAGCACGATTAGTCGCCAAGGGTTTCAAGCAACACTATGGAATTGATTATGATGACACATTTAGTCCAGTGGTAAAACCAGCAACAATAGGACTCATTCTAGCTCTTGTAGTATCTACTGGCTGGAGATTATGACAAATGGATGTTCAGAATGCATTTCTCCATGGAGTACTTGAAGAAGAGGTCTATATGCAGCAACCACCTGGCTTTGAAGACAATCAACATCCACAATAGATCTGCAAGCTGAAGAAAGCAATCTATGGTTTGAAACAAGCCCCACATGCCTGGTATTCTCGACTTAGTCACAAGCTTATCGACCTTGGCTTCCATCCATCCAAAGCAGACACATCCCTTTTAATATTTAACTCAGGATGAATAATCATATGCATGATAATATATGTTGATGATATCATTGTGGCAAGTTCTACCTCTCAGGCTACCGATCGTCTTCTTAATCAGCTTTGTCTTCACTTCACCATCAAGGATTTGGGGGAACTACATTATTTCCTTGGAGTCAAAGTGCGCAAGAACAATGAAGGTATTATGCCGTCTCAATCCAGGTACATTGGTGACTTATTGCAGAGAGAAAATATGCAACGATGTAAGCCCATTGCTACCCGTATGAGTACCTCTAAAAAACTTTCCAAGTATGTTGGACAATCATTATCATCACTAGATGCCACAAAGTATCGTTGCACGGTGGGGGCATTACAGAATGCGACTATCACACAACTTGATATCTCCTTTGTTGTTAACAAGGTATGTCAGTTTATGCTGTCATCAACAACTGAACATTGGTCTTCTATTAAGAGAATCTTGCAGTATCTCAAATACTCTTCACAAGCAGCCCTTTCATTCAACCACTCTCGTTCATTGCACCTCAGTGCTTTCTCTGATGTCGATCGGGCAGGGTGCTCCGATGATCGAAAAACTACTAGTGAGTTTGTAATATATCTTGGGAGCAATCTTGTATCCCGGAGCAGTAAAAAACAAATCACCGTCTCAAGATCTTCAACTGAATCAGAATACAAATCACTCACAAATGCAACTTTAGAACTTATCTGGGTTCAATCAGTACTAGGTGAACTGGGTGTATCTATGACAACCCCAATAGTGTGGTGTGACATGTAGGAGCAACATATCTTTTCGCCAATACAAATTTTCATGCCCGAACAAAATACATCTGAGGTAGATTTCCATTTTGTAAGAGAACGAGTGGCAAGCAAAATGGTCGACATTCAATTTATCTCATCTAACGATCAGATTGCAGATATATTTACAAAACCCTTGAGCACGTCACAGTTCTCAAGACTTAGGCACAATATGAATTTGGTGTTACCACATCAGATTAAGGGTGGATGTTGAAATATCTCTTGTATATATCTCATGTATACCTAGTTACACTTGTGACCGAGTCATACGGATCACAAGCACATGTAAAGCCACACTTGCGCTATAGGCGCCACTACATGTTTTTTTTTATCGAGAGAGCCACTCCTGTAGAAAGCACCACTTTTGTGACCCCCCAGATTGTGTAAAACTTTTATATTCCAAGCGCTCCATACACACGGGAACCGGTTAAAGCGCACAATTGGCCGGTCTGCACGGAGGGTACCATTTCGGAGACGGCCGCTGGACTTCGAACCCGGATCCCTTTATGAGGGAACACCCTTCCGAACTACCTGAACCACTCCTCCCGACCCACTACATGTATTTAGTTAGTGATCCTACAATATATGATCAGAGCTGTTATGCTAGCTGTATATATATGAGGAAGCCCGTGTTGAGTGTGGGTTCAGATAATCAATCTCCTTTTTCTTTAAATTTCTATATATACCAGAAGCATACCTGCATTTGTATATATTTGTATGTAACGAAGAACATAATCCAGCTAGCGTGCCCATATTTATCGTGGAATCTTGTCATTTTTGTTCTTTTGAATTTGCTGACTTAAGCTTAGTGCTAACTTGCTTATAGGTCTTACTTTAGCCATCCATGTGCCTTTACATGCCTCCCTTCCCCCCTTTAATGCAAATTGTCAAAAGGGGTTCCCAACGATTCTTTAAATGGAAGACGAAGTGATCATTGAAGGCATTGATACAAACCCACAAGCTCTACAGTCCAGTGCTCAAGGAAACTCACCTTGTGGTGACGTGGCGGTGCGATGCCAATGCGGAATATACTTGTAATCAAGATGGACCTGAACAATCAGAATAAGTACCACATGGGGCTTCAACCACCATCACGTTTTAAGTTTGGACAACGATAAAAGATGATGGACCAAAGAAGAGAGAAAGCAAAGTCCCGGTTTGGTAACGGGGATTAGCTTGAAAGGAGAAACCATCCCGTTTTTTAAGATTTTCGAAATATTACCACCATGTGGGATTACGGGGGCACTACCCAGATCCGTTTATAATTACCAGCTGTTAATTGCAAACCAAGTTTCTTACTCTCCCTCAGAAAGAAAAAAGAGAGCTTCATACTTTACCGCATCCATCCAAACACCATTATCTTTAGGAATGACTTGCTTGTCACGATACTTATTAGCAAACCTGCCACTGAAGGAACTACGGAAAGAGGAGTAATTAATATCATTCTGGGCGGTGGTTTAAAGCAGGACAGATGGAGGAAATATGGAGGAGTGGACGTTGGATTGTGGTGGAGGGAAAGCCAGCCAGCCGGCCGGGAGTAATTTAAGACGGGTCCCCAACTTCCAAAGATGTTGTTGCTGGTATTGAGGAAACCGATGGGCTGTAGTACTGTCAGTGGGCACCTCAGCTCAACTTTGCGTTGTGGGGGTACGAACAGAATGAATCATAGAGCGCCTCTTGTCGCCGGCACATCCAGAGTAGGAGAGTGAGGACCGAAGACAAAGCACTATGAAAGAGACAAAAATAAGAGAATAATTTTTAAATTGTATGAATTTTTTTTGTAGAAATAAAAAGCATTCAGTTCATCATAAAAAATACTTTTTAACAAAATTAATGTTAACATAATTAAAAAAAATAATATGAAAAGTATAATAAAAGATGAGAGAAGTATACAAAAGTACAATATCCATATATATTATACTCGGATTAAATATTATGTAAAATATTAAAATTGAACTAAGTATAGTAAACATTTGTACTATATAGGACATAATACTCTGTGTATTAGGGTACAATACGTCAACAAGTAAAACATTAATATTGTACCTCTAAAAATAAGAGTAATGTATGCCGAAATATGCATATTATAACATTAAAACTTTGGTGATATAGTTGGAAAAAATAAAAAGAATACAATACACATGATTTGGGGTACAATACTTCTATTTTGAGATACAATATAAATATTGACTAGCTGATGTGCTGTACTCAAAACACAAGTATTATGCTCAAAAAAATGTGTATGATACTTTAAAATATGGATACTATATTTCTCTCATATTATCATTATTAAAAAATATATCAACAATAGTCTTATTGGAAAATAATTTTTATAAGGAATTCGATGCATTTTATTTTAATCAAGAAATCCAATCTGGATTGAAAGTTATAGATAAAAATATTCTCTCTCTCTTTTACTTCTTTCATCTTTTGTTGCTTTAGTTGTTGTTGACTGTATGGGACAAATTGTCCCCTCCCATTCCCAATAACCGAATGGATGGACGGGTGGAAAGATGACTATATCTAGAATTTTTCCTACGTTATGGGGATTGTTGACACAACATCGCGTGGCTTTGCTCGCAGCCACCTGATTACCACGCTGCACTTTTCTTCATGATTTATCTATACTACTATAAAAAGAGCGAGTTTGATGCTACACTCTCCTTGATTCACTCTCTTCTCTCCTTTTTTCAAAGAATTTTGCTCCTACAAATATTTATTCTCACATTCTCCTCTTAACTTTTATTATCTTTAATTCTGTATTTCTCTCTCCATCCCACCGAAACGGTTCCTTGATTCTCTCCTTTAAAGCAACCAACACAAATATCTTTTACGGTATGAACTTTTCACGGACGAGTCCTCTCCCCGTATATTTTCAACAAATTTTATATGTCACGTGCATGTGCACGTGTGCGTTCACTAGTAACATCCAAAAACCCTTCAGGCCTCGGCACCTTCGGATTAGGGAAAATGCCTTTTCTATCGAAAGCCCCGTGGTATCAAAGTCAAAGACAGGGGTACGTCAGCCTCCACTAGACACGGCTCCTGTCAATAAATTTATTTCATTTCCTCCCTCCTTGGCAGGGTGTATGCTTGGATCACACGACTGTCATGAAGAAACGGTTCCCTTTAGAAAATGTAAATGAGACTCGGTTCCCTTTGAAAAAGTACAGGGTTAAAATTTGGACAACCTCATGTTTGTTTACGCGCGGGTCAGCGCAGTCAAAATTGATTTTGACTGCTCTTTGTCCTCTCTTCTCTCACTTTCATTCTAGCTTCAATCAACAACCAATACGTGACAATCTGAAACAACACTGCACAATAAATTTATTTTACTTATAACTTTTGAACCGTGAATTTTTTTTGATGAAATAAAAACTATTAGATTCGTTATAAAAATACATTTCAACAAGACTAATATTTATATTATTTTTGAGAAAATTGTGATGAAAGAGAAAATTATTTTGTTTATAATTTTTAAACCATTATGTATTTTTAATTAAATAAAAAGTATTAGATTTGTGATAAAAAATATATTCAAACAAGATTAAAGTTTAGAGAAAAGATAAGTTGCTGGCAAAATATAAAAAAAAGAATAGCTAACAAATCCACAGATAAATGGCGTCCAATGGTAAATTGACACCTAGAGATGGTTCATTGACTCCTACAAAGGATTCATTGACATTTACAAGTATAGAAAGGAGCCCAAGACTAATACTGTATGTGTTAAATCACCGCTAAGGTAATTGACAACTAAAAAAGTATAATGACGCCCAAATAGGTTTGTTAACACCCAACAATAACTTAATGACGCACATAAATGATTGTTTGACACCCAAACAGTTAATAAATCCATAGATGAATTGACGCCCCATGGTTAATTGACACTCACAGATGCTTCATTGACGTCCATAAAAGGTTCATTAACACCAAAAAATAAAAAATGATACCTAAGTAAATATTATGCGCGTCAAATCACGGCTAAGGTAATTGACAACCAAAATAATATAATGACACCCAAATAGGTTTATTTGACATCCAAAAATAACCTAATGACACCCAAATATTATTGTATACATTAAATAAGGTCTAAGGGTACTTCACTCCCAACAACTTAATGATGCCCAGAAATGACTAATTGACACCCAAAGATGGTTCATTGACACCCATAAATGGTTCATTGACACTCAGAAGTATAAAAATTGCGCCGAAGTAAATATCGTACACGTTAATCACGACTAAGGTAATTGACAATCAAAATCAAGATAATGGCGCCCAAATAGGTTTGTTTGACACCCAAGAACAACTTAATGACCTCAAAATATGTTGTACGCATTAAGTAAGGTGTAAGGGTACTTCACACCCTACAACTCAATGGTGCTCATAAATGGCTAATCTACACCCGAAGATGGTTAATTGACACCCATAAATGGTTCATTAACACCAGAATCATAAAAATGCTACCAAATAAATATTATATGCGTTAAATCACGACTAAGAGTAATTGACAACCAATAGTAAGGTAATGGCGTCAAAATAGATTTGTTTAACACCCAAAAATAGTTTATTGACAACTAAAAATATAAAAATGGCACTTTTAGAGATTTTAGCAATATTTGGACGGTATTTAGCCATTTTAGGCGCTATTTAGTCATTTTTAGGTGTTTTCAACTATTTGCAGGCATATAATCATTTTTGGTGTTCTAGTCATTTTTGGGCGCTATATAGTCGTGTCTTTAGGCGCCTTTAGCTATTTTTAGGTGCATGTTCACTATTTTCAAACACTTAATTTTTTGACACATATTTATCAAATTTTAGGCGCTTTTAACTATAAATACACGCCTAATTATCATAAGTACATACTTACTTTCTTCATGTCCTCCATTTACTGCTTTCACTTCCTATCTCTCATTACTTCTATCACTTCCCTCATCTTCCCCACCACTTTTCTCCTCGCTTCTCTAATCTTTCATCGTTACTTCTCTCCTCTTTTTTTACCTCTTTTCTAAAAAATATATCAACACTACTCTTGTTTGAATGTATTTTTATCACAAATTTAATGATTTTATTCCGTTCAAAAAATTATCACGGTTTAGAAACTATAAACAAAACAATTTTTCTCTCATCACATCACCTATACATATCACTTTTGTATTTTTTATCAAAAAATATCAAAATTGGTCTTGTTGGAATGCATTTTTCATAACAAATTCAATGATTTTTGTTTCTTCAAAAAAATTATCACGGTTCAAAAGTTATAGGAAAATCTAATTTATTTATCCATTACACAACATTCCACCTACCCATCTAATTAAAGTCCACCACTCACACTCCCAAATAAGCTTCTCCCCCAACAAAACCACCCAACCGGCCACGCGTGAGGCAAGCGCTATGCCCTCCGCGCATGACCAACACATTTCCAAAAAATATATGAGACTCTCCTTAATGGTCGCGTGGGCTCTGTTCCTTCCATAATCTCCAACCTTTACACAAAGACCCAGGTACACAAAGCTGCATACACCTTGAAATAAAGTGGAGGTCCCTCCTCTCAGCTTGATGACCATGACGCAAAGAACAACGTCAATACCATGGTCTCCGAAGCACGCATCCACTAACACCAACTCATTCTTGTTCTTAATATTGGAAATCACCACCCCTCGGAGCAGCAGAGGTATACAAGAATCGAAGCCAATTCTTGATCCTTTTCTCTGTGTTTGTGTGTGTGGTGGGGGGAGGATGGCGTTGAATACATGGTAAATTTAGGAGCAACTAACTTATATAGATATACATTTTGGAGGATATGGCTTAATTCTTTTTTTGTGACAGTTCTTGGGAGTAACGAAAATTCCTGCAGGAAGGTGAGAAGAGTGGGGGAGGGGGAGTTGTTCGTAAACTTAGGCCTAGTTTGGGAAACAAATTTTAAAATGCTGCATTCTGGTACAGCAGTAGCTGTATTATAGTTGTGAAGTGGTGATAACAAAAACCACATTCTACAGATTTAGCAACTAAAAATTGCATTTACAAAAAAGGTCAAAATCGGCAAGCTTCATGATTACCACGTTTCTGTCGGAATGAGGCTTCCCGCACCTGCTCCAACACAGCATGACTGCAGCAAGTGGTATTTAACCAAAGAGTTGAATTACGAGAGGCACAAAATCTACTTATTGAATACCTGTAGTCTGAAAGCTGGAACGAAACGGCCTCTTAGGGGCCTTATGTTTACACGTATAGGTCTTCACATGTGTACTGACAAGAAATCGAAAGAGACCCATCCATTCTTGAAAATATAGTCACATCCGAATGTGCAAAAAATAAATGAAATACACAAGTATTTGTTGTATCAATTATGGCACACCAGATGGGAATTTGGAACTGATAACTACCTTAAAACAGGATACATTTCAAAGCTAAAAAAAACAGAGCAAAAAATTCTAACTCTAATTCTAATTCTAATTCACCACCAAGGAATTGCGAATTAGCAACACAACCCGTCATCCATTACCTAAATCACATGGGATTTTGGAACTGATAACTACCTTAAAACCGGAAACATTTCTACTCTCCACAAACCAGGGAAAAAACTCTAATACTAATCCCGTTGCCAAATACCAATATCACATGCTTTGTTATACCTTACAACCCGTTTGAAACCGATCTACACACACATACACATATTCACAATGACCTAATAAAAACTCTACCGCTGCACTTTATACTATTTCATGCACTTTATATTGTTTCATTTGGTTCGAACTTTTGTACATCATCAAGATCAAACTGTGAAAGTAACATTACATACATTGTTCACGGTGCAATTCTGAACGTGGATGTTTTTGTTCTGTCATACTTGGAAGTTGTTTCTGACAAGCATTTTGTTTAATGCTTCATGTCATTTTGGGTGAGTTGCAAATGAACAGGTAATTTGTAACATTATAATTTCAAAGTACCCATATACTCAGAAAAATGATCATTATTGCCTTTTGTACAAGAAATCATCCTACAACTTGACAAAAATGCCTACCTGAGCTGATGCTCAAACCACTATCCCTACCATACTCACAGGCGAAGCATAGAAAGGAATATACACTGATATGTACATCTATACACAATGTGTGAACAAAAGCGAGCACTGCACTTATCTGTCAACATAATCACTCCGTCTTTCTCTCGAGGTAGCTCAGCATGAATCCACTCACGATCCGTCGGACAACTGGGTTGGGTATGTGGCGGCACAGCCGCCCGTCTATGTAGGCCACCATCCCAGTCACTACAAACCTCCCGACAGTCCACACTTGGCTCAGAGTTCTACTACCCTTCTTGGAGTCTGCTCTGTCGTCAGAGCCATTGTCCCCGTCGCCTGCTCCTTTCTGTCGTGTTAACCGGATGCCCACTATGAGTTTGGCAGCTTGGTTACGCAGTTGCCGGATTGCAAAGCTCACAAACAAGTGTTCACACAACGTAAGCAATGTTGGGCCTATCCTCCAATCCTGTAAAATTACAATACATGATATTCTATCATTGATAAAAGTAGATCTAACATTAGATTGTATCATGTAACCCAAAAAATACTAAATAGGATCAAGCTCCAAGTATACATGAAGAAAGGAACTAGAAAGCTGCAGTGAAGAACCAAATCATGAATGTGATAAAATCATACAACATTGGACGTGGCTCATAAGCTTGGTAGCGGCAACATAATAAACAAACAAGACAATCTCTCTATAGGATGGTAACATGAGACCATAGATTTTTCTAACTCTTTCAAGCTATCATGTTGGATGGGGCTTCCTTGATGGGCAGCGATGAAGGTTCATGCCTCACCCTAGCACTAGCAGGCTCTCAGTTTTTTAACAATGCTTGGGTCAGAATACCTATATTCATGGATGATATTTCTGAGGTTCCTGATACCTACCCTGCAACAATCTCCTTTACTTTGAAGGATGAGATGTCACGATAAAGCAACTGGGTTGGCCTTTTGTCGCATGAAGTTAAAAATTCTGTGGCATCAGAATGAAACCTTTGATGTCACTCCTGTCTTGAGGAGAATCTAACACATTTTGTCATTGCATGGGTTTATTTCAGGGATGGCAATGGTGTTGATCTGCATATAATTACACCATAATTTACACCATATAATTGCTCCATGTGGTCATAGTGCGGGTATGGATTTGTAATTCTAAAAGCACTGCGGTGTGATGCCGATAAGGTTCACATGACAAAAACCCATAGATACAAACTGCACTATAAATAATATTTTAAATAGATATATGAATATTTGTAGAATTTTTATCTTTAGTGACACAATTGATTACTGTCACTCGCATAGGTAACTAGATATATAATTTATAACATCATTTAGTATATACCAACACAGTAGGGGAGTCCATTTTGTGCAAATTAGTGCAGACATAGTTGTTCATTTTTTACAACTAATAAACTATATGTACACCCTACATGTGAAATATAACCAAACACATTTTACTTTGATTTAATTTAGACTTAATATTTATATGAATATTTTAACAAACTTATGTAGTCATATGTATAATGGTGACAGAGAGAATTGGGGTGGGAGGGGAATCAAATTTATTAATAGAAGTGAACTACTATTTGTTGAGTGGTGTAATCACTATTAGAGATATAATCAGATCAAGAAAAATAGAAAAGGGTGAAAAGAATGCATGTGAGAGAGAGATCACTAGATCTTATTTATCACTCTTTCTCCATAATTGATTTAACTCATAACTAATTATTTTGTATCCCCCTCTCTTGGAAAACAGATCTGTAAAATTAAATTCAAAATATTATCTTACTTCTCTCCACTTATAAATAAATAAGGAAAGAAACATAATTTACAAGTTTAAAAGTGAGGATGAATCACAAAGGGAAAGAAAGTGAGAAATAAAAAATGGTGGAAGTTAACGACGACTTAATAGGAGGGTGAGATTTGATGGGCTGTTTAAATAAGATAAATTTTATTTGAAAATAAATAACAAGACAATGTTATTTGAAAATAAAAGAATGTATAGTAGTGGGGGAGAGGCACTAGAAGAACCATTTTAAAATATGATCATATTTGAACTTTGTGACTATGGTATGTAGTGTCACACTTGATCGTTGTATATTGGGATTAGATGTGCGATATGTATATCATGTTTTAGCTGTGTATAAATTTTTGTATATTATACACACATTTATATAAAAAAATATACACAAACACACACACATATACATTATACATATACATATACATATACATACAATATATATATATATATATATATATATATATATATATATATATATATATATATATATATATATATATATATATATATATATATATATAAAGTCAAGCTAGACTACACTCGAGTGTATCCAGAGCGGAATACACTCAAGTAGTTTTTCATGATGCAATATTTTTTTTTTAAATCTAATCCGTTGATCTTATTAAACATCTCGTGAACAAGTCATACGCAAAATTTGAGCACATTTGGATATGTATAGCTCATGTTATGAAGACAGCAAAAATTATGCATTTCAAATTAGTTTCGCACGTCGATTTTGTTGCCCTTGGATGAGTGACTTACACTCATCCAAATGGGCTCAAAATTTGTATGTAGCCTAGTTATAGTATGACGGTGAAGATCAACGGTTTACATTTTGTAAAAAATAGTCTTGATATGCAAACACACTTGAGTGTATTTGTGCGATCCGTACACTCGAGTGTATTCTAGCCTGACTCTCTCTCTCTCTCTCTATATATATATATATATATCCGAATTTTATCTGAATTTTTCCAAAATAGTTGACTGAACTTTTGCTGAATATTTGCCGATTTTATCTGAATTTTCCGCATAATTCCAAATGCAGATTTTTCAACCTCGCCGAATGATTTCTGAATCCTGAATTTTTGACTATGGTGTGAGTGTCACACTACATCTTTTGGTTTTATGTGCTTCACCACAGCTTAAGCCATGGCGTATACTAATCCTCCCAGGTCGCTATGTGTTACAACTGTAAAACTAGATGGCTTCAACTACCATCTGTGGTCAGCCTCTTTTGAACTTTAATCTAAAATCGCAAGGACATTAATCTCATCTCACTTTTGATGCACCAACACCTCCTGCTGGAATGACTAATGAGAAAGCCAAATAAGCTCATGCTCAGTGGACTAAAGATGACTCAGAGTGATGACGTGGATGGCTATCAACGCTGAAACAAAAATTAGTCAATCTCTCCTTCACCTCCAGGAGGCAAGCCATGTGGGAGCAACTCTCACATGTGTATTCTCACCAGCAAAGTCCGAAAAGGTGTTTGAGATCTTCAAGAATCTAGCCAAAAAAGAATACTCAACTGATGGATCTATGGAGGAATATTACAACCAGTGTTCGATTCTTTGGAATGAAGATGAAGTTTATCATCCTCTGTCTTATGGTATTAAAAAGGTTCAATGCCAACACAATGAATTTCAATTAGTTCAATTCTTGACT